>ML812411.1:101186-116812 GCA_009831015.1 Picea engelmannii
GTAACATACAATTAGGTCTAGAGGTACACATCTCAATGTCTAACCAAGTCTAACTGACTCCAAACAAATGCTAAACTTTGAATTATTAAGATTAGTAAACAACAATGTTCTAACTACCTAAGGTCAAAATATGGGGCATTACAGATGGTGTGGACATAAAAATGGTGGTACCGATAAAATGGTTTAGGGGTACGTTGTAGGTAATAGGCACGTCAACACCTATTCCTGCTCCATAAAGATCTCGCACTATGCGCGGTGGACTTCGAACAATGTCTGCAGTCCAAAAGGGGTCGTTGGCTAAAGGGCTTGAATGAGACCCAGTCAAAATGTGAGAAGGATTGACGACGACAAATTCACTTGGAGAACACGTCGCTCATATCCCTCTGGAATACGGAAAGCTTCTGGAGACTCTGAAACAATTCAAAAAATTTCTAAAGGAGTGGAAACTTCTTCTTGGGAAGTTGTAGTGTCTTGAACCTCGCTTTGTTGAGGATATTCCTCTGTAGAATGAGGGGGTAAACGAGTGTTCCCTTCCATATTTTCTAGAGTAAATCCCTATAGCCTCCGCGAATGGCATGGAGGGTCAATGTTGGCAAAAACGAGTCGGCATAAAAGATCTATGGCCAACTACCGAGAAGAAACAACATATGCTAATAGAATCTAAGAATCACAACCAAGCAAACATGACCTTCTCTCGATGACCGTACTAGTTG
This sequence comes from Picea engelmannii, assembly GCA_009831015.1. Classification (NCBI taxonomy): domain Eukaryota; kingdom Viridiplantae; phylum Streptophyta; class Pinopsida; order Pinales; family Pinaceae; genus Picea; species Picea engelmannii. Next base: position 101,900 of record ML812411.1, read on the forward strand.
GTGATGAAATCCAACATCGCGTGATCAAGTCAAGAAGGGGTGGGGGTATGGTGGAATAGTTACAATGGCGACCTTCTTAACGAAGTTTCACCCTAGTCTAAGATTCCACGCAGTAATTGTGGATTTACCCTCCAAGGAGCCCGAGTGAGTTTGACCGATGTCCGCTCCAGGTACAGTGAGACTTCCCTTCACTGTCACCTTGTGTAAGGCCCTAAAGATTATGGCCACTAAGGTTACCAATTCGCAGTCAACCGCTGGGAGGGTACAGTCGACAGTCTTATCCAAACATATGGAAAGGGTATCTAGCCCGAAATCAACTTGAAAGGATTTCACGCAGTAATTGTGGATTTACCTTTAAGCGATCCCCATAATAGGATCTGACCACTACAATCAGTCAAACCACGGAGGGATAATATTCGTAGCTCTCTCGAATGTGACCTCGTGCGTAACCCCTCTGTGAGAGGGAGATCCCAGGCAAACTTATACGACAATTGGATTTGACTCTCCCTAGCTCAGGATGCTAATGTTTGTTTTGAAAACTTTGGAGAGTTATGCTCACAGCCTAATCCAAAGTACTAAGCCTAGTCTACTGTTGGTGGAGGATCCTAGAAAAGAAAATGTTCTAGATAATTTTTAATTAGCGTTCATTTTATAGTTTTTCTTTACTCAAAAGGGGTGCATGGAAGTGAAACGGGTGGAATTATGACTCAGTCTCCAAAAAATGCATTAAAGATGATAAGCATTCATTTCTTTTCGATGAACATCTATTTAAGGGAGAGAGAGAGAGTTACTTTCACTAATAAGCACTAATAAGGAATGTCCTCAAACGAATTTTCTTTAACCAAATCCGATGTGGTGCTAAAACTTTTTGAAATACCTTCTAATATGAAAAATCAATCATGAAGATGTCTCTCTACTGTTTGTATATGAATAATGATTAATTCGAAACGACACTTGTCCTGCCAATTATCTTTCTGGATCACGGAAACTCAGACCAACAAAAGCAGGTTTCATACAAACAATACACACTCTCGTTGTGATCAAAACAAGAAGCGAAAGAAAAGAAAAAATCAAAGAAAAATCAAGAACTTCACACCAAAAAAAATGTCGAAGAATAATGACCTCAACTAGAACCAAATGAAAAGATCCATAGGCTTCTGATGTCCTTCACCAAAGTTTCTCGCTCAGTCAAAAAGGAGAGAAAGACAGTGCATTGGTTTCAAACTCCAAACAACGGAAAAACTCAAAAAAAATAGTGAAGAAGGCTACAAAATCTAAACAGCAAGGTGTTTATTCCTCATAAGAAAGGATGTCAAAGTTGAAAAGGAAGAAGCATTGACTCAAAGGGAGGCTCAACAAATGAAACACAGAGGTAAAACCCTGAAAAGAGCAATTCTGGAAAAAATTTTGACCAAAAGAGGGTTGGCGCTCTAGTGTAAAGAACACCAAGCATTATAGCACTCTGTGCAAAGTAGTCAGGGAATGTTGGCGCTTTGTTAACACAGCCACAGGGGCACCAGGTTCAAAAATCTCTTAAAATGTCAAAAAAATCCAAAAATTGCAGTCTAGTCTTGTCAATCAAGCTGAGTGTGATGGGGTAGGGGGTCAATCAGCTCATGAAATCAATCAAAAAGGGGTGAACCAGATCTGAGAACAATCAAGGTGTGAGAGAAGGTCTATGAGGAGAAATCAAAACAAGAAAGGTTTCGATTCGAGGACTCCCCAGTGGAGTCGCCAGTTTCTGTTGTAGGAAAATCTCCCCGCGGACAGGTAGATCGCCTCAAAGAGATAGACTCTTAGCTCTAAGACAAAAAGTTCTTCACGTGGACACTGACATCCTTTCAGATCTATACAAACTAACGCATCAGAAGGAAGGAGAACAGAAGTACCTTTTTATCGACGTTTGTCCCTGCACGCTCCAAGTTGAGCTCCAATCTTTCGCTCCTCGATGAGCCCTATAGACAAACAATAGTACGACCACTTCCTACAATATCGATATTAGCTTGAAAACAGATCTATCTATCAGAGATAAGTTCATGTAAGATTAGACACAACCTAGAAAGAAACAGGCCAAGCGTGTCATATTAATGAGAACAACGACAACAATAACTTACAATCGTAGATGCAAATGTGACATCTTCGTCAAGTCCCCTTTGTCTAACCCTTGCTCAAAAGATCCATAACCTGGATGATGGCAAATTCACTAATCACTCTCCTTTAGTTCACTGTGTGTTTCCTATGAGATCATAGGTTTCATGCTTGCAATTCATCCCCCTTTCCACCATCATAGAGCCTGCTTATATAGGTTAAGAGAGGCTTAACCTCTTGAGGTATCTTTAGGGCAGGTTGAGGAATTCCCTCCTTAGATCAAGGATCTTTCGATTGAACCAAGAATTCGAATGCAACTTCCTTCCAAACTTGAAATATCCTCCCCTTATTCTCCTCAATAGATCAACCACTGCCTAGATTAGACAACGCTCCCTCAAAAGGGGCATCAGGGCGCTATAACGCTCCCTAGTAGGCTCAAGGGGAGCGCCAACGCTTCAAATATGGGTAGCGCTCCTTCAGAGGGGTGATTTGGTGTTATAACGCTCCCCAATACCTTGTGGGGGAGCGCCAACGCTCCTAAGGATTCCATAGGGGAGCGCGCTCCCTCAAAACCCTAGTTTGAGAGCTCCTTTCAGGTGGTAAGAGTTCCTGACCTCAATTAATCATTCTCCTTCCTCTAAATCAAGTGTCTGAGGTATTCTGAGTGTCTCCTTAGTGTCGTCATCATGGAAGTATGCTTTGTTTGACATTTGTGGCACTTGCGACACTTATCAAAGCGAGCAATATTGAGGTGTAACGATGTGGAAATTAACAAAGTTAAATGCTAGAACCCGTCTTCTAAGTGTCATAGTTAGGGAGCGTATTGGAGAAACCCTATCATTCTCTAACCAAAGATGTATTCACAACCTTTAGAAATTTGCTTTCCTTAATCACCCCTTGTACTGATTGGGTTGATAAACTGCATGATTCCATCATACAACATAATTAGGCTAAAATAATTTCATATCATTTTCATTTGGGGGAGACCTCGCTTTAGGTTGTGGTTGGCTACTGTCACATGGACATCGTGAGAATTTGGTAGATGAAACATGTATTAAATTTGAAGCACATAAATGTTTAAAGTTTTTAAACAAAATAGACAACTCTTTATATGCCCAAAAGCAAAGCTTACATATATTTTTAAACAAGACATCTCATAACCTTCTACAACTATGTATTCTGAAATAAAGAGTTCCCCGTCCTTAGGCAAGCTGAGTAATATACCTCTAAGCAAAGTGATGGCCCTTTTCCCCCTCGCTTCAGGTTGTTTTCTTGGTTGGTCAACTGGATTGGATTAGACGTGTGTAAGAGAGACATGTATATGGGTTCATCCCCTCTCCTTGGCTCTATCCTCTCGCCAAATGTTATAGCAATGGCATAAAGGCACTCCTCAAATCACCCCTCAGTACCCGTAAGACGAGAGGAGACCCCCATTGACCCTTGTTTTAGATCATTTGAAGTTGGCTGCGCTCCGGCCAAGTCCATCCAAAGCTCGTCCAATATGCCAATCTTTCACCTCTGGAGAATCATACACTGCCAAAGTAGCTACCAAAGGTGAATCCAAGGACTATATACATTATTGTTTTGCATGGACGTATGGATGAAGGAGATATACAAGGAGTTCATAAATAGTCTTTTACCTGCAATGAACTTGAAGATCAACACCACTTTCATGACCACGCACGTAGCAATTCCCCACCTTTATCGAATGGAAAATTCTCCTTGGATTGTTTGCAACAAGTGGCATAGACATTTGACATATGGAAATAAAATCTAATTTCAAACCACCTAATACTTTTATAATTTCAATGGAAAAGGCTGTATAAAATAAGCACGAACTCTAGTATCTTGAAACAAGCATGAAACAAAGGTCTCGGAAGAGAGCATAATTCCATATTGTGCATGCATATAGCCACGTCATGGCATCGACTGCAGTAACCCAAAACCCAATGTCATTTACCATGTACATGGCTTTTTTAGAAGTTTTTGTAATTTTAAATTGTTTACAATGTTGACAAATAGTGCTAAAAAAGGAAACACATCAGGAATAATAAAGTCCCATCACAACCTCTAACCCAATCAGAAAATTCAGATTATGAAATTGTAAAACATTACAAATTATTTATTTTTTCAAAATTATTTAAAATAAAACATATTTTGTTCAAAACATTAAGAAATGTTTTAGATGACAACAAAATGGACTAAGTAATAAATAAGAAAATGCATCAAAATGCACCCAGTAATAGAGGGTTGACTTCTAAGCAAGAGCTAAAGTCCCATAGCCGGAGGCAGGGACTAATAAGTGATGGTTATAATGATGACCTCATCACATATATATTATACTAGTCTATCTCTTTTTTTTATTATTATATCATATATTTACATATAGCATGGCATATTTATCCATCTCTTTATAAGTATTGGAAATTGATATTTAATATACATTTTTTTCTTTCAAAAAAAAATTTCATTCATAAAAAAAATTACATTATATGAAAATATATAACATTTCATGGCTTTTTAATTGAAATAAGAAGGTTGTGTTGGATTAAATATAGCATGAATCTAGTTATTATCATCCTCCTTTATGTCATTGATATTGTTTTTATGTTGAGGATTCTCTATGATCTCAACAACTAACTAAAAATTGTCAAGTATTTGTACACTAGTATGGGTATGAATTTTAACACTAAAAATGAAGGTTGCGATCATTAAATCCAAAAGGATCAGTACTTATGATAATTTCATGTATAATGACAACAAATTGGATTAAGTGATTTAATGCAAATCTCTTGGAATTGATCTTCATCATAAGCTCAACTAGAACTATAGAATTGAGAAAAGGATAAATGAAGAATGGAAATATTATTGTGGGCTTGAAAACAATTGTAAATCAATAGATCTTTGGCTATGTGAAAATAAGAAATCATGTTTGAGACTCTCGTCACTCCTATTATCTTATGTGATTGTGAATTTTGGGGTTGTAACATGTCCATAGAATCGTGGAGAAAGAGAGATAAAGTCCAAAAGTGTTTTATAATGTATAATATTAGAAAAATAATGAAGGAAATACACCCTATCCTATCCTCCTCATAGAAGTGAGTCTTTCCCCCATTGAGAGCATGACTATGACTAGGTTCCTAATGTATAAGACCAAGGGAAAAAACATGGAATATAGGAGGTTTCATAAGATTTCTTCCTACTGTAATCAAAACCACACTCTGCTAAAGCGAAGTTGCAATAAAGATGCCAAGTCTTGGATAAATCAATTTTCTATAAAGGAAGAGGTCAATCTATAGAACAATGATAATATCAAGAGTATTATTTCATCTTAAATTAAGGATAAATTATGGTGTGATTAATATTTAGAGGATGTATACAAAATTTATAATAAAAGGAGTTGATGAACACTAATCTAAAAGATGAAAAATATCTCTATGTTTTGACTAGATTATAAAATAAAATCAACATTGCCAAAATAATGACAAACCTTCATGAACATCATAATTCAAAAGAATTTGTCATCTTTGTGACACTAAGAGGGTTGAAGATGAAAATAACTTTCTCTTAGATTGTCCTATGTACAAACACATTAAATCACTTCAAAATATGTGCTACAACATTGAACTTCCTATTACACTTATCAAAACTATGGTGATTTAGGAATACTTCTCTTAAACTTCTTGAATACATAAATGCAATTCTAAAGAAGCCCAAATAATTTTGTTTCCTTTCTTAAAATTTGATAAACCAAATTTGAACTTAATAAATGTTAACTATCATCATTAACACGAATAAAAATACCATATCAATACATTAAAAAACTACATTGTAAAATATATATATATATATTTAACAAATCATAGATTACATTAAAAAAAAACAATCTAAAAAGACCAATTTTTTTTTCTAGTAATAATAATTGAAATACATCATCAAAAATACTAAATAAAATATCATGAACAAACTATTTAAAAAATTAGCAAATACACTACTCAACACTCTCTCTCTATCTATCTATCTAATTCATCTCTTAAATATTTCTCATCCTATATATATAATAGTTAATATATATATAATATTATTATAAAAATCATGTCTTTTCATTGTAACTAAAGACACTTTCTACTATCTAATATTAGTAAATGTGTAATTTTATTTGAACAAAATATTAATAACAAACAAATCAAAATCAATGTTCATCTTAAATAAAGTATAATATTTAACATAAAGTTGACATTTCGATGTTTAATAAATGTGTAATTTTATAAGTACAATTAACAAAATATTAATAACAAACAAATCAAAATCAATGTTCATCTTAAATAAAGTATAATATTTAACATAAAATTGACATTTCAATGTTTAATATGAAATTTACTCATAACTTTTATATATAACAAAAAAAATAATAAGTTGAAAAAATAAAGTATGAAAGAGAAATATTTAACACAAGTCAACATTTCAATGCTCAAAATAAAGTTGACTCATATTCTTTATATATAACAACAAAAAATAAGTTGAAAAAATATTTTCCCAACCCATAGGAAATCACAACTTAAAATGAATCTTATATAAATATAAAAAAAACTCAATAATACATAATATAGTGTATCATGTCATCAAATATATTATAATGGTTCATTTCTTAAATTCTTTTCAACACATATAATTTAATAATGTTTCTACCCATTAAATTTAATAACATCTTCTTTTATACATATATTTTTCATGATATGATTTGATTATATATATATAACTATAACTTAATAGTTTTTCAAATTTGTTTGCATCATCTCATATTAGAGTGTGTGGTTCATTTTTTAATCTGTAGTGGATAATGATTTAGTAGTTCTATGTTTTTTTTAGGTATTTTTTCCTATTAGTTTTGCTCAAAATCTAATTAGAAATTCAGAAAACTACAGATTTTAGATTTTAGTGGTTAAATTACATATTTCAAATACCATAATTTTTTATGATATTAAATGATTTATGTATTCAAAAACATTATTTAAGCAGCAAAGTTGTGATTTTACTAACTATTGGATTACCTAATAATAATTATAAAAAAACAAAACCTTAAGACTTTAACACTAAGCAAGCCTGACTTAGTGTTGTTAAATAAATTAAATTGATTTAAATGAACATAGTGAAATACTTTGTTAAATATTCAGTTACATCATCAGGTCATGAAAAGGCACATGAAAATAATTCATTCATTGTGATGCCCCTCGATGTGACAAGTCCAATTGTTATATTTGATGACCATTCATTTAAGTGTCAAGTTGTATTGAGTTAATTTTTTTTTTATGATACTGTACGAGTTAGTTGTACATCATCACATATGTCACAAGTAAAAGGACACGTGGTATAAATTAGATTAAGTTAAGCAATTCATTTATTGTGATGGCCTCTTTGTCTGGTACGCTGGTCCAATTTTATGACAATTCTTTTACATGTCAAGTTGCATAAAGTTTAAATAACACATTTGAAGTGATACCCTAAATGTGACTTGTACAGTGATGCCCTTGTGTTATGATACCTATTTTGGTTGTCAGCTTGTTATCCTGAAAAGCTGTATTTGTTATCCTCCTGAACGCACATCAGAATTCGTACGATAATTTAATTGTTGGGATGGCCTTGAATGTGACTGGCCACCCTGCTCTGGGTTGTTATCAGAGGTTGTTTTTATGAAAAAGATGAAGTTGTCTCTAACTCTGTTACTTCAAACGATAGAAAGTTAAGAAGCCTCATCTTCTGGTCGGCGATAGGTATCCTGTAATTGTCGATTTCTCGTGACATTTAAGTGACCGAGCAACGAAGAAAATGGGATGGTCCGTATGACATGAATTAATCAACACGATGTCGATGTGGTCGCTAAGTCAAGATTATATGTATGCGGCTCAAATCACACGGTGCAAAAATATCACCAATATTTTGTCAGGAGGGAGACCACCAATAATGCAAAGTAGCTAGTTGGTAACTATCTGGGCTCTCTAGAATGATAAAAACTTTCTAGATAAGGAAAGGTAGGTCTTTTGGTCACCTGAAGAAATATAACAAATACACTAATTACATCACAGAAAACGCACTCGCGAGCTGTTGGAGTTACGTTGCGAACAAGGCTGGTAAGCACCAACTTCTACTCATAAAATTTCGCAATCTCATGAAAGCTCATATTTCATATATAATGTGTGATACAAGATAATCCAATGAAACTCACTTTCTTTGGATTCATGCTCAACCTTTTCCACGAAATAGAAGGATTCAGGTACACATGTTCGATAAGTGAGAATTTATATAGATGTAAATATAGTCATTATTGGAACACGAACATATTTGGATATATGAATGTATTGGTCTAATTTGAAGGAGTTTTTCATATTTTAAGAATTGTCATATAATTTATCTATATTATTTCTTTGCGATTTGTGTTTCATGTTCACATCTTGTGTACATTGTGTCTAATTTAGTACTATCATATTTTAAAGATTTGACACACAATATTTGGTATCAAAGTAGAAGGTCTTCTTATTAGCTCCTTCAAACTAATCATCTTACAATTTGAATTATAACATTTTTTAGAGATATATACATTGCAAAAATCTTTTAAAGTCCAGTGCAAGAAATACACCTTTTAAAGGCTAGTACAAGAAATACTGAAGTACATTTGTTAAAATTATTATAATATGGTTCACTATATTTTCAAAGATACATGATATGGAAGTTAGGGTTTCTATCTAGACCTAAAACTAGACTTAGAATGGTGGTTTAGGTGAAACAATCATATCTAAAGATTTAAAGTTTGAAATTCAATACCATTAGTAGCATTGGCAAGAAGACAAACTAGAGTATTTGAAATCAATATTTTAGAATTAGATATCCAAAACTAAACATGTGGCTTGCATACAATTTCATTGTCTTAAAGGGTGTCAAAATAGATAAGTTTTAATTAAATTATCATAACTTTTTTCTTGGCACATCATAATTTAGTGAAACTTTTGGCAAAATCAACACATTTTGTTTATTAGAAGCTTTGACTAAGATAATTCAAAAGACATTGGAAAGAGGAAATGAAGTACAATGTGTTTGTAAATTTATTTTTACAAATTGATATTTAAGTACTAAAGTGTTATCGCCTAAAATTGGTCAATTTTCCCAGGATGTCCTGTTAATTTAACTTATAAGAACTCCTTTCCTACTATTAGTTTCAATTAATAAACTCATATAACCCATTTTTATGACTTTTCCGTCTTAATTTTAATTAAAAGAGAAAAATAATGAGAGAAAACTCAAAAAGTTTCCTATAAAAGTAAGAGGTTTTTCTCCATCTCATGATCTCATTCATTTTTCACTTATCCATTCTTGATCTCTGCTCTCTCCATTTGTGTGTCTTTTACATTGGATTTGCTCAACAATTCATGAAATCGTAGTTTCGTAAGGATCATTTTATTATTTCATCCATCATCTACAACCATTAGTAGAGGATAGAGGAGCCACACACTTAGGGAACTCAAAGAACCCTCCCAAGGAGAGGCCACAATGACATCAACATATTCAAGGGTTTTCTACACAGGTAATGTTGTAAATGTTTGTCGTTTGGGTAATGAATTATTCATTTATTCTTTGTTGTATTTGTTTTTCTTTCTCCTTCCTTTTTTTCATTTCATTTCTGACATGAAGAATATCATAGGTCTGAGAGTAAATATGTCCATTTGAAACTAGAGATTTTTAGTTTTTCTAATATTTTTTTTATGATATTGAAGCAACCACAATATTTGTAAAATTGCTAACCCATGTTGCAAATTTGCACTAACAAAATGGTGACTCCAGTAGGGATATGAGCCAATCTCATGATCCCTTGCTATGGTTCTGTGGGTAAATGGTTTTTTCTGTCTTTTTATTTTATTTCTATGAGTCTGTCAAAGGATTTCTAACTTTTTGTAGCTTTATGTGTCATGATTGTAGGAAACAAGTGTCGAAAACCCTTTAGGAATATTGTTGAGTTGAGCTCACAAGTGTTGGAGACCTCCCAACACCAAACACACTTACAAGACACTCATTGTGCATTGACCATTGCAGAAACTAGGTCCAATACTTACTGAATGACGAAACAACCAATCCTAGTTTCTACAAGGGATGCACCTATTCAAGTGAGTTTCTGCAGGGGCCACGAACTTATATTGTTTTAATTTTCCATGCATGTTTGAAATTGTTAGAGTATTGCTTAGGGAATGTAGGATATTACTTATTTCTCATACTATAGGATAATATTTAACCACAAAAAAATCCATAGGATTGATGATCGAGGTGGATATCGCTGTCCACGCATCTTGTCCAACTGGCTCAAAACAGGTTTCTGGCAATTTTGGTAATTTACTATTTTTAGCAGCTTTTAACTTTTGGGGCCATTTTGAGGACCTAAACAACATTTTTGAGAAAATGAGGATTAATATTGAAATTCCTTCGATATTTCCCCCAAAACGAATCTAATTGACGATACCTTTCCAACGGGCTATCATGCACCTAAAACGAAGATCGTATGAAAAAGTTACGACCCGAGGAAGTTGATGTACTAACTTACCCAAACGAAGCCACATGACTTTTGGTGCTTCATCCCCTAGGGTTAGGTTTTTGGATGTCTAGGGTTTTTGGCATTCCTGTGTATTGTAAAAAGGCCTTTAGAGCCTCATTTTAATCATCTTCTTGCGAATGAGTGCAACCATCACATATCTTCTCATAGATAAGTTGCTACCATTCCAACAAGCATGTTTCCGCTGCATTTTACAGTTTCAGCTTATTTCCTTATTGAATAGAAAACTGATTTTACTATATCTTTGTTATTTTCTGTAAAGCACCTGTTAATAATCTGTAGTCATTTCGTTCTTCTCATAAAATCCAGATCAATGGTATGAGAGAAGGCTGCTCTTTATTTTATTTTTTTCAGTGCATGTCCCCGACGAGGTCCGAGTATAGGAAGTTGGGTCTCGAGATTGTCTCTCTTGAATACAATCACTCTTGCATGCCCAAGAAACCCTCCATGGTAGAAGAAAAGAAAAAAAATTGAGCAGACGAGTCATCCTATAAATTTGTTGCTTGAGCAAGGTCTCACGCGACAGAGTAATGAAATGATGGAGAATTTTTCCCACATCCTTCAACGTCTGTCAATAGAAACATGCGCATCTTCATCAAACAACCACTTTGGAAACACCTCTCCTTTCAAGGTACAGGTTAATTTTGATATTCCTGTATTTGAATGTCAAATAGATGCAGATGCCCTAAGCAAATGGTTAAATCTGTTAGAAGGTTATTTCTCTGTTCATAATTTTTCCGACAGGGAAAGGATCACCTTCACACTCCTTAAACCTCTCCCCCATGTCAAACATTGGTGGGAAAATTACTGGGAGAAAAGTTCCACGGAGGAGTCTGGAATGTATGGGGTCGAGCCCGCTTGGTATTTTTTTGTGGATGCGGTAAATGAACAATATTACCCTATTGGAAAGTATGAGGAGTACCAGTACATCAGATGGACCACAATGCGACAAGAGAGGGGGCAAGCAAGTCCAGATTTCACCAATACCTTCCATACCTTGTGCACCAAGGTAGGTATCAAAGACTCCAAATGACATTTGGTTTTGAAATACCGTGGGGCTCTACACAGATACATCAAAACTGAAATGGATTTTCTAGATATCTCATTACTCGGTGCTTCTTATCGATATGTCGTTAAAATTGAGAAGAAAATTAAGCACTAGAACAAACAGGAGTTCAGGTATGCAAATCCGCAACAACCAAAGTATCACAAAGAAGGCCCTAACAAATAGTCTCCTGAAAACTAGTCCAAGCCATAGGAAAAGAAGGGTCATAGGAAGACAAAGAAGGACACCAAAAAATGGTGTGATTTCCAAAAAATCCCTTAGCACAACACCGATGAATGTCGCGCAAAACAATCATTGGTGGTCGAGACCAAATACAAGAAGTTAAACCCTGATTTAGAACCTGATTCTAAAAATACTGGTAAAGGACAGATAATTGACGCAGAACCCATTGTTATTGTCGTGACTACAATAATTCAACCAGAAGAACCAACATTTCCTTAAGAGGGGGATCACCTTTTTCATTCACAGATGTGGGTGAAGGGGACCTCACTACATTTTATTATTGATAGTGGAAACTAGAATAACCTCATCTCAGTAGAGGTTGTCAAACAGTTGGGATTGTCGACAACACCACACCCATAGCCATACAACATCGGGTGGCTTCACCAAGGATGATATCTTCGTGTCAGCCAGCAGTGATGAGTGTCATACGACATCCAACCCTTCAAGGATGAGGTATTATGTGATGTTGCCCCATTGGATTTATATGATGTTCTCTTGGGCCAACCATATATGTGGAGACGCCATGTTGTTTATGAGTCTCGACCCCACAGTGTCATTATTTCTCTAGGGGTTCATCTCTACAGAATACTAGAGGTAGTTCTGACTATTGTTCCACCTAAACAGTGCTGCAAGGTAGTATCTCATATTGCAAAATTCATCTTCTTCACAATTTGTTCAAAAGGGGAACTTAAGGACGCCGCAACCACTACATCCTCAGCCCAGGCACCTTCTATCCAACAAACGTAGCTCAACAATGTTGCAAAAAAGAACAAATATTCCTTACGCATATTGTCCTCGCATGTAGCTCAACTTGTTGAATAGCCTCAGCGTCAACAGGTTCATGAAAAACTTCCACAAACTGAGCAACACGATGTCTCCAACAGGACAAGCAACTCACCAAGGTTCAGATTCAACAAACGTTTTTTTCTCTCCCATGGCACTCAACGCAATGGAAACCATTTATTCCTAAAGATGGAGGATTGATCCAGGTGGATATCGGTGACCACCCACTTTTTCCAACTGGCTCAAAACAATTTTCTTACAAGTTTGGTAATTTATTATTTTTAGTAGTTTTTAACTTTCAGGGCCATTTTGAGACCCTAAACGAAGTTTTTGGGAAAATGTGGAGAAATATGGAAGTTCATTTGATATTTCCTCCAAAATTAATCTCTTCAATTATACCTTTACAATGGACTATCATGTTCCTAAAACGAAGATCGTATGAAAAAGTTACGACCCTAGGAAGTTGATGTACTAACTTATCCGAACGGGGCCCAGATGACTTTTGGCGCCTCATCTCCTAGGGTTAGGTTTTTGGATGTCTAGGGTTTTTGGGATTCATGTTTATTGTAAAAAGGATTTCAGAGACTCATTGTAATCAAATTTTTGTGAATGAGCGCAGTCATCACATCTCTTTTCAGAGATAAGCCGCCACCATTCCAACAAGCTTTTCTTCGCTACATTTTATAGTTTAAGCTTATTTCCTTATTGAATAGAAAACTAGTTTTACTATATCTCTATTATTTTATGTTAAGAACCTGTTAATAATCTATAGTCATTTTGTTCTGCTGATAAAATCTGGATCAATTGAGGAACAAACCCCTTTGTTGCAGGCCAAAGGTCGAGATGGAAAAGCAAGGCATTTTTGGGAAAGAAAGCATGCACAAGGAATGCAATAGCTGGAAGGAAACACAACACGTGCACATGCAAGGAAAGAAACAGCTAGAAGGAAGAACAGGACGCACGCATGGGAGGAAGACCTAACGACGAAAGGGTTAGGGTTTTGGTAAGGTATTGTAATTCCTGAAGTCATAAATGTATAAATTTAGATATCGAGGTATTATAGAGGGTTCAAGTTGTTAGTTGTTAGTTTGAAGTGTTGTTTCTATAGTATTTACGCATGATTTGATGCGATATGTAAGGGTTTTTGCTGGATGACCTATTTTGTATAAGATGTTGAGCTTAAGTTGTTGAGCTAGAGGGAAAACGAGGGAGGGTAGATCTTGACGGTTAGATCACAGGCTCGAGATCCTAGTGTGATCTAGTCTGCCTCATATAGATTTCACTCAACTATGGAGAACTGTAAAGCGCGTGTGGTGTAGATGCAAAAAAAATATAATAAAAGAGATGAGAGCCAAATCTTTGTGGATGTAGCCCTAGGAGGGGGTGAACCACATAAACATATGTGTTATGTGATGAATGCTTGCATATCTTTATTATCCTCAACAATTATTATTATGTTGAATGAATGAGTTATTATATTTTCTATTTAAGTGTTGTTGTGTTATAGAGGGAATAAGCTATGGAAATTATTGCATAGTCGTGAATAATGTAATGTCCCCACTTTGGGACATCATCACAGTGCAGAGGGTTATGATGACCAGAGTAGCCAGATGAAGGTTATAGCGAGTATAGGGGTTATTGAGAGGCATTGTGGGGTCCAGCTTGCATTGCTCATCATATTCCATCATTATGAGCCATTCCGCACAGGTTGGCTTTGGTTCCGTTGCATTCCGACGATTTCCATGATTTTGACTATTTTGAGTTATAAGTCAATGAAATTCACTGAAGAGGTCATTTTGGGAAAATTACTTGGAGGAACCTCTCAGTGTAATAGCTCGTTGGAATCGGGAGGAGAAAAACTATAGGATGGGATGGCTAGAAGTGACTTTCAGTGGCCAGGGAAGCCACAAGGAGAGATAAGGAGATTTTCAGAGGTTAAAAGGTTAATTAATTAATTAAAGTGATTTAATTAATTAATTAAATATTAATAAAATGAAAGTCACTTTAGAAGGACAAGGTGAGCCAAAAGTATAAAGGAAAGTCAAGGGCCTCTTCTCATTCATTCATGTATGTTTATCTTTTGATTTCTGGCTTCTAGCTAGTGAGCCCAACATTGGGGGTTTTGAGGGTTTTGACATAACAAACCCTAGAGGACGATTCG
>ML812411.1:117829-139222 GCA_009831015.1 Picea engelmannii
TAGGGATAAATGGATAGTTGGAAAGAAGTGGATAAGATAGCCTTTGAGATACCATGGTTGGAGATCATGTATGATGGCCTTAGCAAGGAAACTAAGGCTACAATAACCTTCCTACAATATGCAGCCTATAGAAATCCCCATTGAAGCAAATGGGATATTTTACAAGGGATGATCATAGCAGGTGAAAAGAAAAAAGAAGCATCTATATGGTGGGAAGAAAAAAGAAACCCCACGCCCAGTAGGAGCATGCAACCTTGCCACAGTTGCAAGGGGTCGTGGGAACTAGATCATAGGTACAGGGGTAAAGATCAGGAGCACATTATTGAGGCATGTCATGACAGTGAGGGTGAGGTGTGTGAGGATGGAGCGATAGATGTGGATTCAGAGAAGTCGGATGATGACAGTGACTCTTTCACAGAGGCTAGTGATAGTGACTCTACCTCAGAGGATAGTGATGATGATTCTTGCACAGAGGCTAGTGATTCTTGCACGCTTGAGGAGGAGGATGACCCTTGTGTAGTGGATAGGCAGCTAGATGGACAGGACGATAGCCCCAGTGTCTCAGCAGACACGTCACATACCATTGATGACCTTACGCCTTAGCAGAGTGGTGACACTAGTGAGGAGTCATGCGTGTTAGAACCTAGAGATGATGAGCTTCCTATGGGGGACGTGACACATCTAACACCTATTCAGACATCCATGATAGCCACGTCAGATGAGGAGATCAGTGGCACGTTAGTTATGATGGATGAGCCTAGTGTGAGGGATGCACACCATGGATAGGTAGACCCACATATCCAGGAGGAGGTACAGGACGTACATGCAGTTGACCCCACACATACAGGTCAGTCAGAGGAGATGGAGTCACAACTATTGGAGACTCTAGTGGTTGAGCAGATGGAATAGGTTGATAGGGGGATGGAGCACTTACTTCTAGGATCAGATTGCATGGATGAGGATGCACTCTTTGGCAGTCAGGATGACGATAGCACGTGTCTGGATACAACTATATGGGATCCAGGCGCATATGATAGTAGCAGGTTGAGTGCACAGGAGGATACAGTTGCTCATACAGGATACATAGTGAGTCAGGGGGATATGGAATCTAGTGATGGGATGGAGTGGCATACAGGAGTACCTAGTGGCACAGTAGACAGTAGGCAGTTCATCACTTTATCTTCCACAGAGAGTGTTGTTAGTGATGGCACTAGCAGTGAGAGGCATGAGGGGGTACCCCAGCATGACTATGATGAGGAGTCACACAACTTAGCAGCACAGTTGGGAGTTATTGAGGCTATGATAAGGGAAGCCACTAGACGTATTGATGACATGCATGAAGTGATGGCATATTACGGTTGGAGAGCATCAGTGGCACAGGGTAGCTCAGATGGAGGATTTTCCATGGATGATTTTCACACTCTCCGGGAGAGAGTATCTGTGATGAGGACTGACTACCAGCAGTTGTTGACAGACAGGGATTATCTACTGAGGGTTGGTGAGATGTATCATGAGGCTCTGAGGGAGCAGGAGTTGGAGATGGACCGACTTAGTCAGGAGTTGGAGATGGACCGACTTAGTCAGGAGTTGGAGAGCACACGAGGATTATTGAGAGGCACATAGACCACCCTTCAAGAATCAGAGTCTAGGACATATGAGTCTCCTGAGGAGATCCATCAGAGATCCACGTCATTTGTCTTAGTGGACACTCATATGTATCAGTCAGTCATATTGACAGAGGATGTTGATGATCTAGCAGAGGAGCACCAGTTGATGGGGGACACTTCCATTTGTGTCTTGGGAGTGGTTGATCTCCATATAGAGATTGATCCAACCATACGCCCAGGATCTGTGATGCAGCATGAGTTTTTGGGAGATGACAAGAGTATGCCAGAGCATACAGTGATGAGGGATAGATCACAGAGACATGTTGAGATGTATGGTGGGATTCAGAGGGGTGGACTGCCTGGCAGGGAGGAGACACACTTAGGGGAGCATGCAGGTGCCACTCCTTTGCAATAGTATATGATTTTGAGACCTCACCTTCACCATTTTAGCAGTTGCCTGGGTGAGGGGAGATGGAGAGTGGTTTACCAGCAGTTGGAGGAGTTGCTTCCGATTGTACCTGATGATTGGGGTTTAGTGATGACTATAGGCGAGCAGTTATCATGGATACCGATGGACGAGCTTCTGGTCGAATCCTTGGGATTGACCAAAGCATGTGACGCCTTTCATTCCTACAGTCAGCTGCAGATGTTTCTATTAACCCGTCCTGACACTTTTATCATAGACAACAGCATGAGGAGGGATAGGCCGTGGCTGAGTGCATGGAGAGTGAGTAGGCCGAGACTTCATGATAGGAGTACTTTTACGGCATACAACAGGTCAGAGGTAGACCGTGTTAGACAGATAGTTGATACTTGGTGCGTGATGGTGAGCATCATAGACCAGGTGATGACAGATGAGAACAGAGGGCTTCTGACAGTGATTAGCTTCACACAGGAGCAGTTAGAGGAGATTGGAAGTGATAAAATTCCAAGCTTGCCATGGGACCCATGAGTTCGCTTTTTTAGAACGATGCTCATGTTGACCCAAGCTGCACCAGAGAGCCACACACTCCACCTTGGTTTGGTTTGGAGTGGGTCTGCAGGTACTTGTCCTATGGGGCAATACCCTTCCTTTTGCATGATCATCATGATAGGGCATGGAGATGTTTGGATAGGAACTTCTTCTACAGAGATGCCTTTACAGATATAGTTTCTGGACAACAGGTTCGGTGGTCACATGTGTTTCAGCTTGAGGATCCAGGAGAGGAGGATTCAGGATGTATGCAGGGAACATACAGTCATGGTCAGAGTAGTGCAGTGTCAGCATGGTGATCTTCGACAGAGGTTAGCATGGGACCTAGGGATTGCAGGGTTGAGCATTTCACTAACTGACAGGGGTGAGTCGACCTTTGCAGGGGAAAGTTGTTCTAACTTTCCATTTAGCTTCAGTGTTGAGGGGAGCACAGAGCGTGAGGGAGTCTCATGGAGGTATGGGATCACCTCATGTTGGCATCATCATGAACAGTTGATGGAGCCCGTGTGGATCTTGGTAGAGATTTGGAGGATGGACTCATTCCGAGATGAGGCCATGTGTCATGTGCAGGAGGTTCACAGGTTTGATATCTTTCAGGACTATGCTTCGCAGAGTATTGCAGTTCACTTCCTGATATGGGATCCAAGGGGTGGAGTGTACTATTATTAGTCTTTGGAGGGGTTCTACTATGTATCCCACAGGTAGACGTGGGATCCTGGTATTTTATTTGAGAAGATTTGGTTATTGCTTGAGGAAAAGCAATTTTCTAGCAGGGAGGACTGTAATGTCCCCACTTTGGGACATCATCACACTGCAGAGGGTTATGATCACCAGAGTACAAAGATGAAGTTTATAGCGAGTGTAGGGGTTATTGAGAGGCATTGTGGGTTCCAACTTGCATTTCTCATCATATTCCATCATTATGAGCCATTCCGCACAGGTTGGCTTTGGTTCCATTGCATTCTGACGATTTCCATGATTTTGACTATTTTGAGTTATAAGTCAATGAAATTCACTGAAGAGGTCATTTTGGGAAAATTACTTGGAGGAACCTCTCAGTGTAATAGCTCGTTGGAATCGGGAGGAGAAACACTATAGGATGGGATGGCTAGAAGTGACTTTCAGTGGCCAGGGAAGCCACAAGGAGAGATAAGGAGCTTTTCATAGGTAAAAAGGTTAATTAACTAATTAAAGTGATTTAATTAATTAATTAAATATTAATAAAATGAAAGTCACTTTGGAGGGACAAGGTGAGCCAAAAGTATAAACGAAAGGCAAGGGCCTCTTCTCATTCATTCATGCATGTTTATCTTTTGATTTCTGGCTTCTAGCTAGTGAGCCCAACATTGGGGGTTTTGAGGGTTTTGACATAACAAACCCTAGAGGACGATTCGGTGGTGAAAGATTCCACCTATCTTGTCCCAAGATTGGTCTCGTAGATGCAATACTCTCCCACACCATTCTAGTTCCATATCTAGTCAGTTGCAGGAGGATTCTACATCAGTTTCATGTGCAGATAGAGAGAGGGCGCACCAGTTGAGGGATTCTTCAAGAGGGGTGCACCATCTTTGGAGAGAGATTCGTTGTAGGAGATTGGTAGGGCCGTTGAGGATTCTATCACTTGGGTTTTCATTACAGGGCCTTGGAAATCCGATCTAGTGCTTTCTGAGATAGTTTTATGGCTCAGATTATTTCTTGAGCAGTGGGGCGAATTGAAGAGAAGGAGGGCGTTTTTGAGATCCAGATCTAGTCCGTTTGGAGGGGTTACACTTCAGATCTGACCCTGAGACTTCACCTAGTGACATGCAATGTCCCGATCTATATTTCTGGAGAGTTTCAGAGCATTTGGAGGCCTCCTTCAACAGGGCCGAATTATCTAGGGTTTCTGTCATCCAGTGGGGCGCACCATTCAGTGGGGAATTTCAGATCTATAGAGATTGAGAGGGATCTTGGAGACTCGGTCACCTAGGTTGTTATTACCATCACCCGATCTATCAGTTGGCATATTTATTAGGGTTATTGGACACTTTTGGTAGCAGGGCCGAGTTATTGAGGGTTTCAGCCTTCTATTGGAGTGTGGCATTCTTCAGCTGGAGAGTTTGGCATTCAGATCTGCTTGGATTGATCTTCATTTCTTATTCATCCTTTGGAGGCATCTTTTGTATTAGCAGGAGCATTTTTTAGCAGCTCTTATCTATTGTCTATCTTCTTGGCCATCTGTTGAGCATTCCAGATCAACATCTTGATTGTAGCAGGTTTCTCTATTTTATGAATAAAGAAGAATTGAGATGTTTTGGCTTGTCTATCTTATTGGATATGGTTGAGGTATGTTCCATGGTTATCTCTTTCTATTATTTGCTGCATACACACATATAAACACATCTAAAAGGTAGATCGACAAAGTGTTTGACGAAATACCTCACTCAGAAAAAAGTTTTAAAAAGACACCAAAACAGTGATGATCCTTGCATAATGGCTTGGGATCATTACAAATAAAAACATGTTTCTTTTAATGGTTATAATAATGGTTCAATACTCATCTCCCTTATCTCACACTCAATCCTAGGTTGTAAACACACGAGTCTTATAACCACCCATTAAATCTATCTCGGGTGAGACTATGTAGCGCATTCTATGTGTTGCGTTGCCTTCTAGTTTACCAGGAGGGACGATAGTTTTAGAGGCTTTGTTGGAAACCTGACAGACATGAACCCTAATTCAATAAACTCAGATAGTGGGTAGAAGAGGAAATTAAACCAACAGCCCTACAGTTTCAATACCTTTCCTCCAATTTTTTTTAAGGTTTTCATCGTTGGTTTTTCACTACAGTAGTTTGTAACCGTGCATGTCATTTTTTTTTTAATCATGTATGGTTATTTAATTTTGTGCATTTCATTCTTAATTTTAAAATAAAAAAGAAAAAGAGGCATATAGGAACGTGCACATAGGTAGTTGCATTGCTCAATATTTTTAGTTGTATATTGTTAAGCCCTAAATAATGGCTCATTACCCCTTAATTGGGGCATACTACTTAGTAATGTTATTTTATTTATGTCATCTTTAGTCCATTAGTTGTAATTATACCTCTTAGTCTCCTATATATACCAAGGAGACATTTTCATTTGGAATCATCTTGTAATTGTACATTTATATGGGCATAAGGAGGTTGCCCCCTCGAAGAGGATTATTATCTGAATTTCTCTCTTTTTCAAGGTGTTGAGTACCTATTCTGAGGTTTTTCTATGCTATATTGATATTTGGTTCCTAACATATAGTTTCATAGCTCAAGGTCTTGGGGTTTCGCTGCTACATCTAATAAACCTTGGAATTTTCGATATATATATATTTTTTTACAACGTTTCAGAAGGAATGCCTTGGAGGATATTTAGTATAAAGATCAAGTTACATTGGGTTAAAATTTCATCTCCTGAGGCATTAAACTTTCAGATATAAAACTTGTGCAAGATAGGGTTTTGGAATCATCTTGAACTAAGTCATTGCGGAATTTTCTCTTTAAATATTTTTCTATAACTTTTCATACCCTGAACTCTGGAGGATATTCACAGAAATTATAAAGTATCTATGGTAAAACATTTAGCTTCTGGGTCATATTACATTTGTATATACACCTTGTGGAATTTAGGCTATCTCACTAGTCATATTAACTAGTGTCAACAAGGTGTTTCAGGTAAAACAATCATAACGTTTTCCTAGAGTATCGAAATTGAGTGAGACTGGTTCCATTGGATAGTGTACAGTCTGTGGTATTTCTGGTACGAGTTTCATAATTTTATATCAATCATTTTTTTGGGGGCATGCTATACAAGTGAGATCTCGTGGAAAGGCCAAAAATCAGCAAGTTGTGGGGAATTTACCATAAATTCCACTTGGAACATCCAATTTTCATTAGACCTGTGGAATTACAGAGAAGAAATATCAAAGAACTAAAAAAAATAAAGTTTCATACCTATAAGGGCCAAAACTTTGGAGATATAACAGAAGAAATATTGTCTAGCAGAACCACCGCAAAATCAAGGTTCAAAAGTGATACTTGGCCAAAATTCCACCCAAATAGGGAACTTCTACACCAAATAAGCCTCTAGATAATCCCACATGGACTCTTGATGAAGGTGAAGAAATGTGTAAGGACATAAATGATTTACAAAAGAAGATAGTAACAAAAGATGAACTACAATAGATGATGGAGGGTTTAAAAGGGGAGATCATGGAAGGATTGAGAAATTTCCTAATAGAGAGGACACCTGAAAGTGAAAATGTATCCCATGAAATTCATGATGAGAACACAAGGAAGGTGAATCAAGAATGGAGAAACTCCAACTTTGGGTTGAAGACCAACCACATTCCTAAGATCGATATGAGGAAGTTTGATGGCAAGGACCTAATCACATGGATAATTCAGATGGAACAATTCTTTGATCTACATAATGTGCCACATACACAAAATGTACGAATTTATTCTTTATATTTAGAACCCAATCAATTTGTATGGTATCGATGGATTTTTTCTCACAAATCACTCGTCACTTGGACAATTTTCACGGAAGAAATGATAGCACACTATGAGGATACAAGGAGCAATACCTTATTTAGCCAATTGATAAATCTCAAGCAAAAGGGTTCAGTTACAGGGCACATTGAGAACTTCCAAAAATTCAATATAAATGTAATAGATATTCCAGATGAGCACTTGATTAATGTATTCATAGGAACTTTAAAGGATAACATTCAACACAAGGTTCACCTTTGGGAACCCAAATCATTGGAGAATTCATTTAGGGTGACAATAAATGTTGAAAGTAAAAATATGGCTATGGCTACTAGAAGGACCAATCCTAACAGAAATAGAGAGAATAATGCTTCTTCTTCTAAAACACCTCAACCTACAAGGTTGACACCTCAACAATTGGAGGAAAGAAAAGAAAAAGGTTTATTCTTTAATTATGACATCAAGTACATTAAGGGACATAAGTGTGGTGAGAATAAATTATTGTACATAGACTATGAAGAGGAAGAGGAACAAGAACAAGAACAAGAACCATCTCAAGATGAAAACATAGAAGCAATTTCATCTGAAGAGTTGACTCCCACGATATCATATAATTCATTGGCTAGAATTATCACTCCTCAAACCCTCAAGATCGAAGGATATATCAAAAATAAAAAGGTAATAGTCCTAATTGATTCTGGCAGTACTCATAATTTCATTCACTATAAACTAGCAAAAGCTCTCAATTGATTTGTATATCCAGCGCCTGAGTTTCAAGTAATGATTGTAGATGGAGGAACTATCAATTTCTCAAGAAAATGCAATAAGATCAATCTTACTATGGGGGAATATGTAATGGATAGTCCAATTATTTCTATACCGATCGGTGGTGCTGATGTTGTACTAGGAATCCAATGGTTACAATCATTAGGAATGGTGGCTTTTAATTTTCAATAAATTTTCATGAAATTT
The DNA here is from genome assembly GCA_009831015.1 of Picea engelmannii. Taxonomy (NCBI): domain Eukaryota; kingdom Viridiplantae; phylum Streptophyta; class Pinopsida; order Pinales; family Pinaceae; genus Picea; species Picea engelmannii. The sequence goes on from ML812411.1 coordinate 125,889, forward strand.
TCATTGGAAGTAAAAGAAATTGAGTTAAGAGGTATCATAGGGAAACCCGGTAAGGTGATAATCTCTAAAGGCATGAAAAAATTATTGAAAAAGGGGCATCAAGGTGTTATTGCACAACTATGCTCACTAGATGTTCAAACATCTAATCCATATATTCGTCTAGATCTCCAAGGTATCATTGATAATCATTCCAAAGTATTTGAAGATATTCCCAAAGGTCTTCCACCCACTCGAAATCATGATCATGATATTCACCTAATTCCTGGGAATGTTCCTCCTAACATCAGGCCATAGAGATACCCTTATTCCCGGAAGAGAGAAATTGAGTGCATGGTTGAAGAAATGTTAGAGGTTGGCATTATTAGACCTAGTCAAAGTCATTACTTTGCACCGGTGGTAATGGTATTCAAGAAATATGGCTCATGGTGTATGTGTCCAAATTATAGAGAGATAAAAAAGATCACTATTAAAGATAAGTTTCCAATTCCTATCATTGATGAATTGTTAGATGAACTACATGGAGCAATCTATTTCACAATGTTGGATCTTCGTTCAGGGTATCACTAGATTAGAATGAAGGAAGAAGATATCCCAAAAACAACATTTCGAATTCATGAAGTACATTATGAATTTTTGGTCATGCTTTTTGGCCTTACAAATACACCTTCCACATTACAAGGGTTGATGAACTCCATTTTCAAGCCCTTCCTTCGAAAATTTGTGTTAGTATATTTTGATGATATACTAATCTATAGAAATTCTTGGGAGGATCATGTGTGACATGTTGACAAGGAGCTCCAACTACTAAAGGAGCAACAACTATATGCCAAACCATCCAAATGTTTCTTTGGAGTGAAGGAGGTAGAGTATTCCGGTCATATTGTATCTCATGAAGGTGTCAAGGTAGACCCTAACAAGGTTAAGGCCATGATGGGCTGTCCGATTCCCAAAACATTGAAGAATCTTAGAGGATTTTTGGGTTTGACAAGTTACTATCACAAGTTTGTTCAACGCTATGGAAGAATAGCAACACCTTTAACGACAATAACTAAGAAGGATGCATTTTCATGGACTCCAAAGGAAACTAAATATTTTGAACAACTTAAAGAGGTGATGTGCAAAGATCATGTCTTGACCACTCCAGACTTCAAAAAAACCTTTATTGTGGAATGTGATGCCTCGGGAAATGGAATTGGTGTTGTCCTAATGCAAGAAGGAAGGCCCCTAGATTTTGAAATTCAACCTCTCAAGGGAAAGGACTTACACAAACCCATTTATGAGAAGGAAATGATGGCAATACTACATGCATTGAAGAAATAATGTCCTTACCTAATCGGTAGGCACTTGAAGGTCAAAGCAGATCATGATAGTCTTAAATACTTCTTGGAACAAAGACTATCTTCAGAAGAACAACAAAAATGGGTAACTAAGATATTAGGTTATGATTTTGAAATCGTCTATAAAAAAGGGAAGCAAAATGTTGTGGCAAATGCACTCTCAAGAAAGAATCAAGATGTTGAGGCCTTTCTCTATGCTATATCTATCATCCAACTTGATTGGATAATAGAAGCAAGGGGTGAATGGAAGAATGATGAAAAAGTGTGGACTCTCATTCAAAGTTTGTCGCAGGATTCTAGTGCATCAGATACATTTTCATGGAAAAATAATTCACTATGGTACAAAGATTGCTTATATTTATGTAAGAACTCCCAAATCAAACAAAAGGTACTATTGGAATTTCACACCTCTCCAGTAGGAGGGCACTCGGGATTTTCAAAAACCTACCATAGGGTCAAGAAGGATTTTTTTGGGGATGGCCTTAAAACTAATGTTCAAAGGTTTGTGGCAGAATGTTTGGTTTGCCAACAAAATAAGGTGGAAACAATTAAGACCCCATGTATTTTACAACCATTAGCCATCCCAAGTCAGTGTTGGGAGGAGGTTTCCATGGATTTCATCACAGGGTTACCAAAGTCTGAAGGAAAGAGTGTCATCATGGCGATTCTTGATAGACTGACCAAGTACACACTCTTTTGTTCACTCTCTCATCCCTTCAAAGCCAATAAAATTGCCACCGCATTCATGGAGACAGTTCAAAATCTACATGGCAACCCAAAGATTATTGTAAGTGATAGAGATCCTATCTTCACTAGACATTTTTGGACATAATTATTTTCTTGTTTGGGTACTCAATTGGCTCATAGCTCATTCTATCATCCTCAATTTAATGAAAAAATTGAGACAATGAACAAATGTCTGGAAGTCTACCTTTGTTTCTTTGTCTTTGATAAATAAACACAATCGTTCAAATGGTTACCCTTGGCACAATGGTGGTATAACACTTCCTTTAATACTGCAACAAAAATGACACCATTTATGGCAGTCTATGGATACCACCCTCCTTCCATCACTTATTCTCTAAAAGAAAAATCTAAGGTTCAAGAAGTGGAAGATCACATCGAGAATCAACAACAAGTTCTCCAAATATTAAAGGACAACCTAACCATGGCACAAAATCACATGAAACAACAAACAGATCAACATCGTAGTGAAGGAAGTTTTGAAGTAGGAGATTGGGTGTTTTTAAGACTACAACCATACAAACATATGTCCCTCAAGAAAGCCAAGAAGGATAATAAATTATCACCAAAGTACTATGGCCGTTATAAAGTGTTGCAAAAGATTGGTACTATGGCATACAAATTTGAGTTGTCTGCATCTTCATGAGTACAGTTATTTTTCCATGTTTCATGCCTAAAGAAGGTTATAGTTGACAAGATCCTAGTTCAAACTATATTTCTAGAACTTGAAGAGGAAGGAAAAATCATATTCGAGCCTGAAGCCATCACTGACATAAGAATTCACGAGTTGAGGAATAGATCCATTTCAGAGTATCTCATTAAATGGAGGAAACTACCATTTGAAGTTTCCACTTGGGAAGATGAGTCTTTAATACAGAAGCATCCAGAGCTACTCAAGAGTTGCAGACAACACTTGTCTCAAGGGGAGGGGCATGTTAAGCCCTAAATAATGGCTCATTACCCCTTAATTGGGTCATATTACATTAATAATGTTATTTTAATTATGTTGGCTTTAGTCCATTAGTTGTAATTATACTTTCTAGTCTCCTATATATACCAAGAAGACATTTTCATTTGGAATCATCTTGTAATTGTACATTTATATGGGCATAAGGAAGTTTCCCCCTCAAAGAGGCTTATTGTCTGAATTTCTCTCTTTTTCAAGGAGTTGAGTACTTATTCTGAGGTTTTTCTATGCTATATTGATATTTGGTTCTTAAAAGATATTGTAGTTGTATGCCATTTTTATGTGTTGTTACATAATACTTGTCCAGTTCATATTTTCAGAACCAGGTGTTATCACTGAAAATTTCTCATCAAAAAAAAGACAATGGTTGAATACAATACTAGCAAAACACATTAATCAAAACACCTCAAGCATTTACAGAACTTGTTCAAAAAAAAAAAACATTGAAAATGTTCATTGAATTTCAATACAAATTTCTCAAGGCTTACGCACACATCTGTACGAGCCAACACAATGTTGAATGTGTACAATGCACAGACCACGTGAATGTCTCCACAAGAACCCGCGTGGATGGAAAAACATCACATTAGTGCATTTGGTCGGGCCTCAACCATTTCCAGGTAAAAGTGTACCATGATAAGACCACAAGATTGGCCTGAAATATTTTCTTGGGGCTACTAAAAGAATGAGAAGTACCTTCAAATGGATCCCATTCACACTATTAGAAAGATAAGAAAAATCTTGCATTGGTCCTATAAATACATGACCCTAGTGTGCATAAAGAGGGAAGAGTTTTGAGTATTTCTATGTTGTTCAATATGTCTTAGAGAAGCCATCTTCCTCCTAGAAATCTTTGATAATTCATAACTAGTGGTGCACTTCTCTCCTTTTGAGAAGTCCAACAATCAACTCTCCACCATTGTATTTTCATTTTTTATTGATTGTTAGAAGAGATAAATCTTTGTATTTGGGGGATTCAAGAGCACTCCCAAGGAGGAGGATGGGACTCATAAGTTCCCATACCTCTCCTAGGTGTTATCATTTAGAGGATTAGCCTCATTTGGTAGTTATTTCTTGTATCTCTTTCATGCATCCATTTAAGTTTTTACATGATTAGTTTAGCTTTTATTTATTTGTTGTTTATTTGTTGTTTATGTTTAGTTGAGCCACTAATCAAATAACAAATTGATGTGTTGTCTTGCTAACCTAACTACATAGTTAAGGGACCTCTTTTTCATCACCCAAGTGGAAAAAATAACCCAACACCGGGTTATCAAAAATCGAAAGGCCTCATAGTACCCCTAATTCTTTATTGCCAATAGAGGTATTCTCCTTATTAAATCTTCTTGAATGTGAAATTGCTTGAGAAGAGTTATTCATGTTTATGAAATACAAATTATTTGTTGGTCATTTTTGTTTTAGAAGAGTAATTTAAATAAAAGAAAAGATCAACATTGACTACTTGTATTTTTATTAGTTACTATCATATTTAGTTAGATTTAATTTTAATTTAGTATTATTTATTTTGAAACATTGTTTAGTCTTTTAATTTTGGTCACATCACAAGAACACAAATCACACAGTAAGAAATCTACTTGGTTCATGATGCCAAGATGAAGATTAAAATTAATCACTAATTTAACACATATTTAAGACCCCTTGGGCACCAAAAAGAATTTTGTAGTTAATTTAGGACCATGGGGTTAGAACTGAAAATAATTCCCCTTGGTCATTTACATTGAAACATAGAGGTTGACCTTCTAGGGAGAAAAATCATTTTTATTGTATGTGGTTCCATTCCTTTTAGTAACAGATGCATTCTTTTAGAGTGGATAACGTTGAGTCATAAAATGAAGGTTTGATTGATATTCCTTTCTATTTCACTAATAAATATCGCCAAACCATTTGATTTAAACATGAAGGCAAGGTAACATATTATATGTATCCATGAAGAGGTATCTTAGTGTCCAATCTTTGATATCCTTACCCAGGTGTATCTCATCCGAGGGAGGGAAGTTGAGATAGATTTATACAATCCTTTGGGACCTCTCACTACCCATTTCCCAATGGATATAAAAATATCTTTTGCATATTCACTCAACTACGTAGGGGACCTCATCTCCCCATTTAGTTAGTTGTTTGGAAGGCCCACATCCATAGTCTAGGTTTTGTTTGAGCACTTTTAGCTGATATTATATGATATATTCTTTTTCTTTTTATAGGACACATAATATTGAGTTGGGACTTATTCACCTATTCAGACACAATTTAAACCACTTATGCACCACCTAAGCATGTAATGTGTGTGTTTTATTATTATTTTCCTATTTCACCACTTTTTTTATTTCCCTTTTGATTAGAATTTTGTTAGGGTGATCCTTTCCCTAGGAAGCCATAGCTCCCGATGGTATATAGTCTCATACAATACAAGGCCTTTGATGTAATATCCCCGTTGGATACAGTATCCTCTCTGTTTTACAAAATATGGTTCCCCACCCTAACCCACCCTTAGGTTCTACCTTTTATGATTTGGAACCCTCTTCCCCATTGAGGGGTATTGGTACATCTAGTTATGGGCCCAATCCCCCCTTAACATCTTCATCCCCATCCAATCTAGGTAGGTTTAAATATCCTTTATTTGAATAATTTGATTAACAATTCCATACATCATGATCCCAACTGGCCCAACATGCCAAACAACTCCTCTTGGATATCCCAAAGTTTGAGGGTAAGCATGGAGATGATCCCTATAACCATATAATTTCCTTCCACCTTTGGTTCTCCTCTAACTCAATAATAGAGGATTCAATTAGGTTGAGACTTTGGAAATGCACCTTGACAGGTGCTTCTTCCACGTGGTTCATAAACTATCCTGGTAACACCCATATAATGTTTGAGTCCATAGAGAAGGTTTTCCTTACCTTCTTCCAGCTCCTACTTTTCCATGACATAGGGATATAAATCTTATCCAACTTTCATCAAACAACTATTAATCATATCTTATATCACAACCATGAGTGGCGTAAATGATGAGGCTTATGGAAAGTTGATATTAATGATTCATTTCTCATGGAATGGTTCCTAAGTTACCTTCTCCATCCCATTGTAGAGGATGTAGCCATGAATATACCTAGGAACAAGGAATAATCCATCCAAAAGGACCAACAATATGATTTGATTTATGCACAATCAAGGTACATTTATACCATCCTTCTTGATTTCCCTCACTCTCATTCATATTACTTGTATTTGAAAAGAGAATCCCATGAATTGGATGGAATTATTGGATATATCTCACATACCTATAAACATTGTATTCCTCCCATACATAGTGGATATTGTCACTCGTATGGTGGTATTAACACTCCATAACCTCGACATATTGTGGTATATTATTCAACACCTTATGGGCATCCAAAGACTCCTTAGTATTCTTCCCACTCTTCATAGAAGATGGGCAATAACACCTCATACACCACATTTCATGCACATCCACATGTGCATGGTCCTTATAGTAATATCTCTTATTCTAGTGGGATTGTGAATCCATATTACCCCTTTCCTTACCTCACTTACAACTGATCCAAACCCTCCAAAAATTCTACCTCAAACCCTTGTTGGACATCCTACACCCCCTCCAAAAGTGAAAGTGTGCATACAACAAACTTCTCCTAATCCACCCAATCTGAATAATCAAAAGAAAAAGGGAAAGGGAAATAAGAACAACTAAAACAAGGGGAATTATGGGAATCAAAATCCTCAACTTAATACCAACAATAGGGGGAATATTCCTACCACAACCCAATGCCATTGAAGCAATCCCCGACCCAGACATGGTAAAAACCAAAACCTTTGCACTAGTTGTGGTGCCTATGGACACTATACCCATGAATGCCCCTTATTACTTGAAATACATCATATATGGGAAACAACTGAGGTTTCCAAGTGCACCAATAGTCAATGTTAGTTAGTTCAATAGGTGAACTCCACTACATTAAATTATCAACCTGACGATCATAAATTGATGAAGTGCAACACAAAATAGATTGAGGCCTTAGCTTCCAAACTATCTTTAAATGAATACTATGCAAAAAGGAAATTTGTTCACTTCCTTAATTGTAGAAACATAGTTTTGTTCAGTTGTAGAAAAAACAAAGTAATGTTAATTATGCCAAAAATAGAATTGTAATAACACAAAGATAATTCCAATATTTAATACCGTCGATATACTAGACTTCTATAAAATTAGTTCTATTATCTAGCAATGCAATTTCCTGATGATCATAACACTCATTTATTCAATTGATGGTTGTCATGTTAGTTATCTTTGTGTAAACACAAATGAATAAGCTTGCAGAAGGGAAATGACATAATTAATAAATCACACAACTAGAAAAGAAAAAATATAATACCAAAAATGATAAATCAAATGAATATAGTGCTCCTCCTCATGGGTGCCTCCTGGATTGAGGAAAACTATTTGGAGAAGTCGTGCGAAGATAGACTCTTACACATGCAAAATTAACAACTCATATGAGAGATGAATAACCAAAACTTTGTCTTAACTTGAAAAACAATGTGATTACAATGATATTATATCAAGAAGTGTGTACATATATCTATTTTCATGTCTGATTACCCATATTTATACAATACAAACAATATCATGCATATCCAAACTACGTGGATCTAAAACCTGGGTGCGACTATAATCCTAGGAAAATTTGTTTTAAAGAATCAACCATATCTCCCAGATCCTTCACGTTTTGAGGAAACCATTTACGGGAAAAATAAATGGCCTCGTCCTACACAAAACCCATGTGGAATATTTTCAATATTCTCCTTCATCTTCTCACAATTGAGCTTGCAAAATGGTCTCTCTATTATGGAACAAGTTTCATAAAATGTTTACAAAGAGAATAACACATTCATTCATCTAATAGCTCGTGGGTTTATGGAATCGATTTTTCATTCACATAATGGAGAAATTAATTGCTAAATTCACTAATTTCTCTCATACAATATCGTTCTCTTTCTTGTGTTGATTTGATGAAGTTGGCTTGTGCAACTATGCCACATGTACATGTTTGACTGCAAGTTTGACTTCCTTTCTGTGCTAATTTGGAGGATATGTCGGTTGAACTGATAGGTGGAAGAGATTCAGGGACTGTTTTGGAATCTCCCACAAGTCAGGGTTTAGTCTTGAAGTGATCAGGGCATTATATAACAACAATTTTGCTACAAAAAATTGTTAAATGACTAGGCTACAAAGCTTTATTTTGAGTTGCTACAAAATCGAGAGATTATGTAGCTACTCGTTATAATAATAACTAATTATATAAAATATTCATAAATAAGAATGGATTTAAGCATAAAATGAACACTTCACCTTTAACATACTTCAACACACATGTTTTGTAGATGATCATGATTTTATGGAGACAAGAGACAAAATGGGATATAACTAAGTCATAGATATGGGATTTCATATGGAATTATAGGATAGGAATGTGACAAAAAGAGTGTTTTTAGGACTCAACAGTCAACATACCATACCATTATAATCACAACTATTTGTTTTGAGTAATCCCTTTCCAATGCCACAATGGCTTGTTTTCACCTCAAAAGCCACTCCCCTTGGCCCACCTCCTCCTTATGCCACTCCTAGAAATGGGAATTACTATATTCTCTACTTGGATTCAAATGATGTCAATTTCACCACTCGGTCCAAATAGTTTCCTCTCTTTCTAACATCAACCACAGAGTCTACAAAGACTCAACATTACCTAGTATATTGCAAGGATCCCCTTACATTTACTCACCCTAGTTCATTGAATGTTTATATGGTGTCATTATCTAGTGGGATATAAGGACCATAATCCCACCCCTCAACTATACCATCAGTCCTAGCATCTTCAATGACATCACCGATAGGGAATCCTCATCCCCATTATGGTAAGAACCAAATATCAATATAGCATAGAAAAACCTCAGAATAAGTACTCAACGCCTTGAAAAAGAGAGAAATTCATATAATAAGCCTCTTTGAGGGGGAAACCTCCTTATAACCACATAAATGTCCAATTACAAGATGATTCCAAATGAAAATGTCTCCTTGGTATATATAGGAGACTAGGAGGTATAATTACAACTAATGGACTAAAGCCGACATAAATAAAATAACATTACTAATGTAATATGCCTCAATTAAGGGGTAATGAGCCACTATTTAGGGCTTAACATTCCCCTCCCATTGATACAAGTGTTGCCCGCAACAATTGAGTATCTCTGGATTCTTTTGTATAAAAGACTCATCTTCCCAAGTGGAATCTTCAGCTGGTAGTTTCCTCCATTTAATGAGATACCTTGAAATGGATCTATTCCTCAGTCGGCGAATTCTCGTGTCAGTGATAGCTTCAGTATCCAATATTATTTTTCCTTCCTCGTCAAGTTCTAGAAATATAGTTTGAACTGGGCTCTTGTCACCTATAACCTTCTTTAAGCATGAAACATGGAAAACTGGGTGTACTCGTGAAGATGCAAGCAACTCCAACTTGTATGCCATAGTTCCAATCTTTTGCAACACCTTATAAGGGCCATAGTACTTTGGTGATAATTTGTTATCCTTCTTGGCTTTCTTGAGGGACATTTGTTTGTGTGGTTGTAGTCCTAAAAACACCCAATCCCCTACTTCAAAACTTCTTTCACTATGATGTTGATCTACTTCTTGTTTCATGCGATTATGTGCCATGGTTAGGTTTTCCTTGAATATTTGGAGAAATTGTTGATTCTCGATGTGGTTTTCCACTTCTTCAACCTTAGATTTATATTTTAGAGAAGAAGTGATGGAAGGAGGGTGTGTTGGACAACTGAGAGGGGGGGGGTGAATGATGATCACAATAATGCAGAGAAATAAATACAGGCACATTCAGCATCAGTCACATATATGAGAAACACAGAGACAGATATTTTCCGAGGAAACACATGCAGGGTAAAAACCTCTTTTTCTTTTATATGATAAGAAATTGTTACATTCTTTACAATATCATACATATGAGAACCAACTCAAAATGAGGCTACAACCTCATCTTTGCAAGCTGCAACTGGTTGAGAGCACCAACTCTCTGTTTTCTCTAGCACCAACTAGAAGGAAGCACCAACTCCCTGGTTTCTCTAGCACCAACTAGAAGGAAGCACCAACTCCCTGTGTTCAAGAAACCACTTGAACCTTTGAGGACAACAGTCCTCCCTAGCACCTCCCAACCACCCTGAAATATAAATATTTTCTTTTGAAACTTATTACAGTGATATAATGATTAACAGTGGCTTACACGACTTATCACTGTTCTGTTGCATCTCGTTGCTCTTTCTGCCACACTGCCTTTCTGCACATATCACTTGCATTGTCTGTTCTTCTGCTTTTTATGCTCATTGCGCCATCTCCATTCTCTGCACAGTTTCTCTTCTATGCTATTCAGCTGCTGCACTCTAATCCTTCTACACACCTGAATCGCCTTTACAAGCAACAATCACGACAACCTCCAACAACAACAGCAACAACAACCCCTTCTCTTCTCTGTAATCTGTATTTATATCTTCTGTGCACTTTTTTCATGCAATGTTCTCCATCCCTCTGCATTATCCAATCTTCTCCACCTCTCGAGTGCTCTGCGTGATCTTCATCGTAACTCTTCAGCTTCTTTGGCCGTTTTCCCAAGTGTCTTCTAGTCTTCTGGCTGAAACCATCAGTGGTTTTCTGGTAGTTTTATTGTTGCATGAAATAGTAGCCCTGCGATCAATACTTGATCCAACGGTTCAGATCCAATTGAGATTTCATATATCGCGATTTCGACACTCTTGGCATTTATAGTTTTAGTCACTTCCAAATCCCGATTCCCGAAACTCCGATGAGAAGTTAAATCAACGGTCTGGATCACTTCTTATCCAACGGCTGTGATTACATCACGAAATCGCATATCGCGATTTCGGAGTTCTTGATGTCAAGAGATTTTGGCATTACAAAGTGTCGATCCCCTATACTCCGATACGGGCTCTGATCAACGGTCTTGATCATTTCTGGATCTGATGGTCCAGATTCACTCGCGATTTCTCATTTCGCGAAATCGAGGTTTTTGATGTATTGAGTTCTTTCCATTTTAAATTCGCGATCCCCGAAACTCCGATATGGAGTTACATATATGGTCCTGATCATTTCTGGATCTGACGGTCCAGATTCACTCGTGATTTCTCATATCGCGAAATCGGGATTCTCGTTTCATTGTGTTCTTTGCCTCATGAATTCGCAATCCGCGAAACTCTGATACAGACTTGAATCAATGGTCCAGATGTGATCTTTATTCAGTGGCTGCGATCAAATCGCGAAATCGTGAAATTGGCATTCCTGATGTCAGGTGACTTTGTCATTTCAAAGTCCCAATCCCCGATACTTTGTTGATGTCATACGTGGTTTGACACGTGTTAAATGTTGCCACGTGTCACTCTGATTCGTGGCTTATATGTGCCTGAGGTGTTGAATCTACCTGACACCTGTCATTCCCTGGTTGTGCCACGTGTCCCTAGCTGACGTGGTCTGCTTTCATGAGTTGGATCGACGGTCTAGATCACATGTTGATTTGACGGTTCAGGTTCAGTCAGGATTTCTTTCATCACGATTTCGGGGTTTATGTTGTAATTGTTCACAGGACTCGTGAAACTCTGATTCCCGATTCTCTGATGAAGCCTTCTATCGAGCTTCTCCTGGTGGCGCCTGATCGCTGCCACACATCCTTCCAAATGGACGGTCTCGATTATGTCGGGATATCGAGACTTTCAATGTCCTGGTTCTCACGACCTTGAGAACTCCGATCTCCAGAAGGCTTATCTCTCTCGTAGCTTCTGCAGATCTGACGGTTGTCGACCTTTCGGGAAATTTGAATGGGATCTAACGGTCACTGGATCTCTGTCTTCCTTCTCCTCTGCAAACTCCTGTATCTTGAGCTTTGTTACGCGTGTTTTCCTCAATGTTGTTCCTCCTGAGCTTTCACGTCTGAATCCCCAGGGGATTTTATCCTTCTTATCCTGCCATCTCCACTATTGTACTTTCCATCAATGACAAGCATACGCTACTTGTTAAACTTTTTCCAACAATATCCCCCTTTGGCATTGATGGCAACTTCAGCACCCGAATTATTTTCTCCTCCTTTGACATCAATGTCAAAGAAGAGACACGCTCCCCCTGAGATTTTTCAGTAAATGTAGGAGGCATTAGATAATCAAACAATACAAATATCCCCCTAACAGGATGGACTCTTTTAGGTGTGAAACAAAATGACACCCAGCTTATGTCTGAGATATTCAAACGGTGTCTTGGCTAGGGGCTTAGTAAAGATGTCTGCAATTTGTTCTGAAGTGGGAATGTAATGGACCTAAACAATCTGATTGGTGACCTTCTCTCTCAGAAAATGATATTTTATGGGAATATGTTTTGTCTTGGAGTGGAGGACAGGATTTTTAGACACACTAATGGCACTTGTGTTATCACAATGAATTGGGATTGGTGTAGTATATTTTACCTCTAAGTCTGCAACTGTCTGAATCATCCATAATACCTGTGTGCAATAGGTAGCAGCAGCAATGTACTCTGCCTCTATGGTTGATAAAGAAATGGAACCTTGATTTTTACTAAGCCAGGCTACTAAGGAGTTACCCAAGAAGAATGATCCTCCACTGGTGTTTTTTCTTTCATCAACACAGTTTGCCCAATCTGCATCTGAATAAGTAGTCAACTCAAGACTTTGATTTCTGGGATACCACAGAACATAAGTCATTGTTTCTTTTAAGTACCTGAATATTCTTTTGACAACTTGCAAATGACTCTCTTTAGGTGCAGCCTGATATCTTCCTACCATTCCTACACCATGCATTATGTCTGGGCGAGATGTTGTGATGTACAACAGGCTTCCTATCATTGATCGATATGACCTTTGATCAACATCAGGTGAATCATCATCCTTGCTTAATTTACATCCAGTTACCATAGGTGTACCCACAGGTTTAGCATCTTCCATTTGAAACCTTTTCAACATTTCTCTTAAATATTTTCCTTGAGAAATGAAAATCCCATCGGACCTCTGACTAATTTGTAGACCAAGGAAAAATGACAGTTCTCCTATCATAGACATTTCAAATTCAGACTCCATGGCAGAAGCAAACCATTGTACCAGTGAGTCCTTATTACATCCAAAGATGATGTCATCTACATAGACCAATACGATGAGCAAATCATT
>ML812411.1:139322-172846 GCA_009831015.1 Picea engelmannii
ACTGTATTCTGTAGGTTTGAAGCTTTGCATCCTTTACCTTCTCATTACCCTCATAACTGTTAATGAGTTTGTCCCACATTTATTTGGCAGTTCCTAGGTGCATAACTTTCACAAATTCTGCTTCTGCAAGCCCACTCAAGATAACATTCATAGCCTTAGCGTTGAAGCTAAATTCTAGTTTATCGTCCTTATTAGCTAGCACAATTGGCTTTACATAACTAGTCTCTACCACATCCCAGACATCTGCACCTAAAGACATTATGTAGGTTCTCATTCTAACTTTCCAGAAGGTAAAGTTTGTTCCATTGAACAGAGGGGCCTTATTGGTTGAATTTCCTTCATGGCTTGACATGTTTAAGCTCTAGGATCTACCCTTAGATAAAAGGGGTCGGCTCTGATACCAATTGTTGGACAACTGAGAGGGGGGGGTGAATCAGTTGTTACTGAGATTAAACAATTATGCTTCCTTTTAAAAACTCTTTGCAGAAACACTGAATGATGATCACAATAATGCAGAGAAATAAACACAGGCACATTCAGCATCAGTCACATATATGAGAAACACAAAGACAGATATTTTCCGAGGAAACCCATGTAGGGTAAAAACCTATTTTTCTTTTATATGATAAGAAATGGTTACATTCTTTATAGTATCATAGATATGAGCACCAACTCATAATGAGGCTACATACTCAGCTTTGCAAGATGCAACTTGCTGAGAGCACCAACTCTCTGTTTTCTCTAGCACCAACTCCCTGGATTCTCTAGCACCAACTCCTTGTGTTCAAGAACCCACTTGAACCTCTGAGGACAACAGTCCTCCCTAGCACCTCCCAACCATCCTAAAATATAAATCTTTGCTTTTGAAACTTATTACAGTGATATAATGATTAACAGTGGCTTACCCGACTTATCACTGTTCTGTTGCATCTCGTTGCTCTTTCCGCCACACTGCCTTTCTGCACATATCACTTGCGTTGTCTGGTCTTCTTCTTTTTATACTCAGTGCGCCATCTCCATTCTCTACATAGTTTCTCTTCTGTGCTATTCAGTTGCTGCACTCTAATCCTTCTACACACCTGAATCTCCTTTACAAGCAACAATCACGATAACCTCCAATAGCAACATCAACAACAATCCCTTCTCTTCTCTGTACTCTGTATTTATATCCTCTGTGCACTTTTTGCATGCAATGATCTCCATCCCTCTGCATGCTCCAACTGTGGCAATCTTCTCCACCTCTCGAGTGCTCTGCGTGATCTTCATCGTAACTCTTCAGCTTCTCTGGCCGTTTTCCCAAGTGTCTTCTAGTCTTCTGGCTGAAACCATCAGTGGTTTTCTGGTAGTTTTACTATTGCATGAAATAGTAGCCCTGCGATCAATACTTGATCCAACGGTTCAGATCCAATTGAGATTTCATATATCGCGATTTCGACACTCTTGGCGTTTACAGTTTTAGTCACTTCCAAATCCCGATCCCTGAAACTCCGATGAGAAGTTAAATCAACGGTCCAGATCACTTCTTGTCCAACGACTGTGATTACATCGCGAAATCGCATATCACGATTTTGGAGTTCTTGATGTCAAGAGATTTTGGCATTACAAAGTGTTGATCCCCGATACTCTGATACGGGCTCTGATCAACGGTCTTGATCATTTCTGGATCGGACGGTCCAGATTCACTCGCGATTTCGCATTTCACGAAATCAGGGTTTTTGATGTATTGAGTTCTTTCCATTTTAAATTCGCGATCCCCGAAACTCCGATATGAAGTTACATCTACGGTCCTGATCATTTCTGGATCTAACGGTCCAGATTCACTCGTGATTTCGCATATCGCAAAATCAGAATTCTCGTTGCATTGTGTTCTTTGCCTCATGAATTCGTGATCTGTGAAACTCCGATATAGACTTGAATCAATGGTGCAGATGCGATCTTTATTCAGCGGCTGCGATGAAATCGCGAAATCGCTCATTGTGAAATTGGCATTCCTGATGTCAAGTGACTTTGTCATTTCAAAGTCCCGATCCCCGATACTTTGCTGATGTCATACGTGGTTTGACACGTGTTAAATGATGCCACGTGTCACTTTGATTCATGGCTTATATGTGTCTGAGCTGTTGAATCTGCCTGACACCTCTCATTCCCTGGTTGTGCCATGTGTCCCTAGATGACGTGGTCTGCTTTCGTGAGTTGGATCGACGGTCTAGATCACATGTTGATCTGACGGTTCAGGTTCAGTCGGGATTTCTTTCATCGCGATTTCGGGGTTTCTATTGTAATTGTTGACGGGACTCATGAAACTCCGATTCCCGATTCTCTGATGAAGCCTTCTGTCGAGCTTCTCCCGGTGGCACCCGATCGCTGCCACACATCCTTCCAAATGGACGGTCCCGATTATGTCGGGATATCAATACTTTCAATGTCCCGGTTCTCACGACCTTGAGAACTCCAATCTCCTGAAGGCTTATCTCTCTCGCAACTTCTGCAGATCTGACGACTATCGGCCTTTCGGGAAATTTGAATGGGATCTAACGGTCACTGGATCTCTGTCTTTCTTCTCCTCTGCAAACTCCTATATCTTGAGCTTTTCTATGCGTGTTTTCCTCAATGTTGTTCCTCCTGAGCTTTCACGTCTGAATCCCCAGGGGATTTTATCCTTCTTATCCTGCCATCTCCACTGTTGTACTTGACATCAATGACAAGCATACGCTACGTGTTAAACTTTTTCCAATAGGGTGGTATCCATAGAGTGGCATAAATGGTGTCATTTTTGTTGCAATATGAAAGGACGTGTTATACCACCATTCTTCCAAGGGTAACCATTTGAACCATTGTGTTTGTTTATCAGGGACAAAGCAATGAAGGTAGACTTCCAAACATTTGTTCACTATCTCAGTTTGTCCATCCGATTGAGGATCATAGGATGAGATATGAGCCGATTGAGTGCCCAAACAATAAAATAATTCTGTCCAAAAATGTCTAGTAAAGATGGGATCTCTGACACTTACAATAATCTTTGTGTTTCCATGTATCTTTTGAACTATCTCCGTGAATGTGGTGGCAACTATACTGTCTTTGAAGGGATGAGAGAGTGCACAAAAGTGAGCGTACTTTGTTATTCTATCAAGAATCACCATGATGACACTCTTTCCTTCTGACTTCGGTAACCCTATGATGAAATCCATGGAAACCTCCTCCCAATGCTGACTTGGGATGGCGAATGGTTGTAAAAGACCCGGGGTCTGAATCGTTTCCACCTTATGTTTTTGGAAAACCAAACATTCTGCCAAAAACCTTTGAACGTCAGTTTTAAGGCCATCCCAAAAAAAATCCTTCTTGAACCTATGGTACGTTTTCAAAAATCCTGAGTTCCCTCCTACTAGAGAGGTGTGTAATTCCAATAGTACCTTTTGTTTGAGTTGGGAGTTCTTGCATAGATATAAGCGATCTTTGTACCATAGTGAATCATTTTTCCATGTAAATGTATATGATGCACTAGAATCCTGTTGCAACCTTTGAATGAGAGTCCACACTTTTTCATCATTCTTCCATTCATCCCTTGCTTCTATTATCCAATCTGGTTGGATGATCTAGATAGAATAGAGAAAGGCCTCAACATCTTCATCCTTTCTTGAGAGTGCATCTGCCACAACATTTTTCTTCCCTTTTTTATAGACGATTTCAAAATCATAACCCAATATCTTGGTTACCCATTTTTGTTCTTCTTCTGAATATAGTCTTTGTTCCAAGAAGTATTTAAGAGTATCATGATCTATTTTGACCTTGAAGTGCCTACGTATTATGTAAGGACACTATTTCTTCGATGCATGTAGTATTTCCATCATTTCGTTATCATAAATGGGTTTGTGTAAGTACTTTCCGTTGAGTGGTCAACTTTCAAAAGCCAGGGGCCTTCCTTCTTGCATTAGGACAACACCAATTCCATTTCCCAAGGCATCACATTCCACAATAAAGGTTTCTGTGAAGTTTGGAGTGGTCAAGATAGGAGCTTTGCAGATCACCTCTTTAAGTTGTTCAAAATATTTAGTTGCCTCTATAGTCCATGAAAATGCATCCCTATTAGTTAGTGTCGTTAAAGGTGCTACTATTCTTCCATAGTGGTGAACAAACTTGCAGTAGTAACCTGTCAAACCCAAAAATCCTCTAAAATTCTTCAATGTTTTGGGAATAGTCTAGTCCATCATGGCATTAATATTGTTAGGGTCTACCTTCACACCTTCATGAGATACAATATGACTCAAATACTCTACCTTATTCACTCCAAAGGAACATTTGGATGGTATTGAATATAGGTGTTTCTCCTTTAGTAGTTGTAGCACCTTGTCAACATGTCGCACATGATCCTCCCAAGACTTGCTATAGATTAGTATATCATAAAAAAATACTAACACAAATTTTCGAAGGAAGGGATTGAAAATAGAATTCATCAACCCTTGGAATGTGGAAGGTGTATTTGTAAGGCCAAAAGGCATGACCATGAATTCATAATGGCCTTCATGAGTTCAGAATGTTGTTTTTGGGATATCTTCTTCCTTCATTCTAATCTGATGATACCCTGAACGCAGATCCAATTTTGTGAAATAGATTGCTCCATGTAGTTCATCTAACAATTCATCAATGGCATGAATGGGAAACTTATCTTTAATAGTGATCTTGTTGAGCTATCTATAATCTGGACACATACGCCATGATCCATCTTTCTTTAATATCATTACCACCATTGCAGAGTAAGAACTTTGGCTAGGTATAATAATGCCAGCCTCTAACATTTCTTCAACCATGCGCTCAATTTCACTCTTTTGGCCATAAAGCTATATGTATGGCCTGATGTTAGGAGGAAAACTCCCAGGAATTAGGTGAATATCATGATCATGATTTCAAGTGGGTGGAAGACCTTTGGGAATATCTTCAAATACTTTGGAATGCTTATCAATGATTCCTTGGAGATCTAGAGGAATAGATGGCTTAGATGTTTGAACATCTAGTGAGAATAGTTGTGAAATAGCAACTTGATGCCCCTTTTTCGATAATTTTTTCATTCCATTAGAGTTTATCACCTTACCGGGTTTCCCTGTGATACCTCTTAACTCAATTTCTTTTCCTTCCAATGAAAATTTCATGAAAAGTTCTTGAAACTTAAAATCCATTGTTCCTAATGATTGTAACCATTGGATTCCTAGTACAACATCAACACCACCCATGGGTATAGCAATGATTGGACTATTCATTACATATTCCCTCATAGTAAGATTGATCTTATTTCATTTTCCTAAGAAATTGATAGTTCCTTTGTCTGCAATCATTACTTGAAACTCTCGCGCTGGATATACAAAGGAATTGCGAGCTTTGGCTAATTTATAGTGAATGAAATTATGAGTACTGCCAGAATCAATTAGGACTATTACCTTTTTATTTTTGATATATCCTTCGATCTTGAGGGTTTGAGGAGTGATAATTCCAACCAATCCATTACACGATATCGTGGGAGTCAACTCTTCATATGAAATTGCTTCTATGTTTTCATCTTGATATGGTTCTTGTTCTTGTTCTTGTTCTCCTTCTTCTTCATAATCTATGTAGAATAATTTATTCTCACGATACTTATGTCCCTTATTGTACTTGTTGTCACAATTAAAGCATAAACCTTCTGATTTTATTTCCTCCTATTGTTGAGGTGTCAACCTTGTAGGTTGAGGTGTTTTAGAAGAAGGTTCATTATTCCCTCTATAGATATTAGGATTGGTACTTCTAGTAGACATAGCCATATTTTTACTTTTAATATTTCTTTCCACCCTAAATGCATTCTCCAATGATTTTAGTTCCCAAAGGCAAACCTCACGTTGAATGTTATCCTTTAAAGTTCCTATGAATACATCAATCAAGTTATCATCTAGAATATTTGTTACCTTTATGTTCAATCTTTGGAATTTCTCAATGTGCTTTGTAACTAAACCCTTTTGCTTAAGATTTATCAATTGGATAAAGAAGGTATTTCTCCTTGTATCCTCATAGTGTGCTATCATTTCTTTTGTGAAAATTCTCCAAGTGACGAGTGATTTACGAGAAAAAATCCATCGATACCATACAAATTGATTGGGCTCTAAATATAGATAAGCAATCCATACCTTTTGTGTATGTGGAACATTATGTAGATCAAAAAATGTATCCATATGATGTATTCATGTGATTGGGTCCTTGCCATCAAACTTCCTCATATCAATATTAGTAACGTGGTTGGTTTTCAACCCCAAGTTGGAGTTTCTCCATTCTTGATTCACCTTCCTTGTGTACTCATCATGAATTTCATGGGATACATTTTCACTTTCAGGTGTCCTCTTTATTAGGAAATGTTTCAATCCTTCCATGATCTCGCCTTTTAAACCATAGATATTAGTATTTATTGCCTCCAAATTAGCTTCCATTGAATCCATCATCTCTTGTAGTTCATCTTTTGTTACTGTCTTCTTTTGTAAATCATTTATGTCCCTACACATTTCTTCACCTTCATCAGAAGTCCAAGTAGGATTGTTTGGAGGCTTATCTGGTGTAGAAGTTCCCTTTTTGGTGGCATGTTGGCCAAGTATCACTTTAAACCTTGATTTAGAGGCATTTATGCTAGATAATCTTCCTTTTATTGTATCTCCAAAATTTCGGTCGTTCTGAGTATGATTTTTTTTTTTTGTAGCTCTCTGATATTTGTTCTCTACAATGAAATAGTTCTGATCAAAATTGGATGTGCCAAGTGGAATTTACGGTAACTTCCCCAGAACTTGCTGATTTTTGGCCTTTCCAGGAGATCTCACTTGTATAGTGTGTCCCACACAAAATAATTGATATAAAATTATGAAACTAGTACCAAAACTACTACAGGTTGTTCACTATCCAATGCAACTAGTTTCACGCACTTTGAATACTCTAGGAAGAACTTATGATTGTTTTACGCAGAACACCTGCTTGAGACTAGTCAATAGGACTAGTCAGATACCCTATCTTCCACAGGGTGTATCTACAAATGTAAGATGACCCAGAAGATGAAATTATTACCACAAATAGTTTACTAATTTCTGTGAATAGGCTCTAGATTTCAGGGTCTGGAACATTACAGAAAATTGCTTATAGCCAAAATTACACAATGAATCAATTCAAGATGATTCAAGAACCCTATCTTACAAAGGCAATATCTTTGAAATTATAAGGTCTGAGGAGATGAAATTTTAACCCAACATACCTTGATCTGTCTACTAAATACCCTCCAAGACATTACTTCTGAATTGTTGTAGAAACAAAGTTATAGGGAAAATTCCAAGGTGTCTCAGATGCAGCGGTGAAACCCCAAGACCTTGAGCTTTGATACCATATGTTAAGAACCAAATATCAATATAGCATAGAAAAAACTAGGAATAAGTAATCAACGCCTTGAAAAAGAGATAAATTCAGATAATAAGCCTCTTCGAGGGGGCAACCTCCTTAAGCCCACATAAATGTCCAATTACAAGATTATTCCAAATGAAAATGTCTCCTTGGTATATATAGGAGACTAGGAGGTATAATTACAACTAATGGACTAAAGATGACATAAATAAAATAACATTACTAATGTAATATGCCCCAAGTAAGGGGTAATGAACCACTATTTAGGGCTTAACACATTACATCTTTGGCTAGGTCCCTTTTTACATCTTCCTCTGAGAATTGTAGGTATCCATGTTGCAGTTATTTGAATATTCCTAGCCTTACATTAGGGATCACAAAATGATTTTCAGTTTTGTACATGGATTCCATCACACTCCTATCCCGCCCTTTATTTGAACTTTGTATTTGGGCATAACCCCTATTTATCCCATGCCTATAACTCTTTTATTCCTTAAGGAACCTACATAGGGCCCACATTAACCAACATAGGATAAGAAATGAATTGACAGATGAGGAAAATCCAAAAAGAAAGGGGAAACATACACTTTTAAACAATCCATGACCACAAAGAACAAAACATCTAGGGCCATAACCCCATGTGTCATATGTGATGTCTTTGTCCATGCTACCTAGAACTATCCTAGGCTCCCATCAATGAAATAAATTTACAACTCAAATGATTTGGAGCAAGATCTCTCCATAACTATTGTGGAATCTCCCCCTTATGAGTCATCAACTAGACATGTTAAGTCTTTTTGTACAAATCACCCATGAACTTTGTGCAATACCTATGTCCATTATTCTCATCGTTGTTCTAGAATACCCCATTTTCATGATTCCCTCGAGGTAATTCTTCATTTTTATTCCTCTCTTCACAAAGACCAAATTTCAAGAGTATAAGACCTCACCCTAAGGAGAAAAATATTTTTCCAAGCCAATAGTAAACCTATCATTGATATTTTCTCTCCTAATGTGAAATCCAATGAGAATTCCATGCAAATTTTGTACCTTCCAATTTCCATGTGGTCAAATATGTCCGCAAATCCTCCATTTTCCATTGAGATACACCAAATCATCCCTTGTATTCCTATTGCCTCTTTGGTCTCAACATCGATGGAGCCTTCATCCACTAGTATTCAATCTACCCATTTAGATGTCATGTATTTAAACCATACTTCTCGTTCCCATGCAATTGAAACCGGGTTCACCTCCCCATCTTCCACCACTAGATCTAGTAGTGTAGAGTCTACTTATTCCATATGACATTCTAGTGAGGATGTTATAGAGTCCCTAACCACTCCAAATTACCTTTTGGATGATCCACCTCATAATTCCTACCTTTTTCCTCAACAACATTGTCCCTCCGACCAATATGCTATTGGGTCCCGATATTTTCTATATGAGTATTCACTTACCATATCCACGGAAAATCCTTGGTATGGTGGCATAATCACCTATTTGCGAACCAAAAAAATGATTCCCTATAACTCATGTAAATCAATGATTGGAAATCAATATTTTCCTTTCCATACTTGCATCCATAGTCCATATGTGTATGTCCAACATTCAGGGCATGTTACTCACATGCTACATATACACACAATAGGGGGATTCATGTACACCTACCCATACTTGAAAATTTACCTCCATGTTCATCCATTAAGGGGCGGGGTGGGGGGCGAGGGGGCAGAATCTCATTCTTGGGGGAATGTTGGACACTCTAGCTAATTTTTATAGTCGATCACTATCCACTCTAATCCCAGGACCCAATGGAATAGGTTGGATATATTTCCATCTTGTTTGCTAGGTAGTCTATGTTTTTATTCTGATTGGTGAAATTTATACACATTTCATATAGCTAATGATCAATACCACATATTGAAACATTATACTCTGTGCAATTCAAAAATGCATTTGTGATCACACACTTCCCATCAGGTTTTCATGCTCGACCTAGTGGGAGGGGTAACTCTAGGACTTTCTCCAGGTAGTTCATCCCCTCATACATATTCTAATTAATGCACCATATACCCCATTGGCATCCTATTTTTGATACAAGTTTTATAATTTTGATCTTTGAAACTTCACCAAGAAGACAATTTTCTAAGAAACATTAAAGTATACTTATTTTCTTACAAATTCTAGCAAATTTGTCTCAATTACCTAAGAACCTATATGCTTTGGTATTTATTGTATCATGAGTAAGAATTACCCATGTATAACCTCTTTTATTCATAGATATGGGTCTCCTTCATAAAACAATTTCCATGGAATTTAGTTTAGTGTAACTCCATTAATTTCAATACTTTTACCTTTCATTCCCTAGAAATTTCTTGTAGAAATCCCCTCACTTGGTAGATGGATAATCCCCTCCATATTTTTCATTTTCCATCTTCTAAGTGTGTTATAGCCTTAATTTACACACTACCAAGATAAAAGTGAATCCGGTAGAAGATTAATTCCAAGACACATCTCTAGCTCTAGATTTGGGACATTTTTCAGGGTCATCACAGGACCTAAATGAGACAACAAGTGATGATAGTAATTGGTCATTAATAGTGAAACAAGAAACTATCCCTGCAACCTTCTATATTTTCAAATTTACGAAGCTCGATAAGTGAGGGATGAGTTTTATCTTTGTTCCATCAACGTTCAAGCTCACATCATTTGAGTATCCATTGTGTTTTAGAAGATCAGGAATAGCTGCCACACCTCTTCCAGGGATCTATATATAGAAGGAAATCCTTCAGAAAGAGAAGGAAGAATCATTTGCAAAGTTATGTTGTCCAATTATAAACGAGCTTCTCCATCTAGATTAGTTAGAACCAGTTTTCCTAGCTTGGTTGAAGAGATGAAAAGGAGAAAGGAGCATGGAGCAAAGGATAATACATCTATGCCAAAGGTGTGATAGCTTTAATGTATTTCTTTCATTTTCATTAATAGATCATTGGTTTTCCCCAATCTACATTGTTCAATTCAATTGTTTAATATAGATATGATCTTATGTTAAATGTATCAGGATAGATCTAGTAGATTTGTATTTCCTAACTTTAGAAGAGCAGGTAGATTGATATTTTCTTATCTCCTTGTGTGCAAGAATCGGGTTGCATGAGTTGGAGCTAGATCTTAGCAGATGCATTAGCCAGATATGAAAGGAAAACAGTCTATTGAAAGGTATGGTCACCGCCCTTCTAGGTTAAAAGGAAATGAATCTTCTTAGGTATAGGGAATATCGTTAGAAGTCTAGCCCCACTATCTATCTAGGATCAATAGGCAGGTCCTAGGGGGATCTAACATACCATATTGATGATATTTATCCAATAATAGAATTGACAACTCCATTGGAGAATAATATTCGATTCTTCTCTAGTTTAGAATCAGTTTCCAAATGTTCCTTTGTTTTACATTTGTGATTTATTTATTTTATTCCCCATTACTCCTATACAGTTTATATCTCTCATAGCTAGTATATCTGATATGGATCTGATATATTTGAAGAAGATCCATATTTTCAAAATAAATTTTCTACAGTCGTCTCATGTTCCACTATCAATGTCATGTGATGCATCAATGGTTGCAACACCTGTGACCTACGACAATCCATGTAAACTGACAAAAAATTAAAGTTTTCATCCTTTTGAGATTATATATGGCCTGCCTGACCCCCTGATGTATGTCTTCGATCTATTCTAAAAATGATCTTTCCTTTGTTTGATTCTTCTTGTCTCATAATTTACTTTCAATTTCTATTTGGAGTATGTTTGTGTGGCTGGTCTAGATTGCTTGATTAGATTTATTTGTTGTCTAGTAATCCTGTGAAGTTGGGAAGTGGATGCAACAACTTTAAACATATTTGGTAGTGTATTGATTCGATTTAATTTGGTTTGTCCTTTTGTGATTGTTTTCGATTGCTACATCCTTTCCTTTAGGTACTTTTTGGGTGATACCCTTGTAAAGGCATTACAATGGGTTATTCAACGTCACTACTCATTTCCTACATCCATTTGCTTGCTAATTTGCTATTTTTTTCCATTTGTGTATTGTGTTCTTGGTTTGATTAAGAATATTTTGCATTATATTTGGAAAAGTTAAAAGAAAAAGGAAATAATTGCATGCTTGTGAGATTTTGAAGCATTAAAATAAGAGCGCATTGGTGAAGTGTTTGATTTGAATTCATTTAAGAATTTTGGATATGAATTGTGTGGATGGTCGCTTGGTGTTTGAGGATTTCTTTGAGAATTTTACAAATAAATGGAAAAATCCTCTTTCCTTCCCATATATAGAATTTATTGAAGTGAAAAACTTGCATTGACATATTTTCAATGCTTGGTTGGGTCAAGAGTCAAATACATCATAAAATTTTCATTCATTTCTCATTGAAAAAAAAAACAACCATTAAAATAATTGTGTAATACAAAATATATTATAAATTTTCTTTTTTAGTGAACAAACATTAGATAGGATTAGGGCCTTGGACTAGGATTGGAGAAGGAAATATCCAAGACCACAAAAACAAAAACTAGGAGTCATTAAAGAGTGAAAATAATTTTTTACAACTAGTGTCTTGAGAAGCTTCTCTAACGCATGGTCTAAGAAAGAGGATACATTGGGGAAAGTAGGGAGATTACCCATTTTCTTGTTTTGGTGCTTGCAGTATCACTTAGAATGCTACGTATATGGGGTTTCATTGGTCTCACTCCTCTATATGAGGTAATTTCTTCGAATATTAGGGTAATAACCATGCCCTTATGTGTGGTCAGACTTGCGACTATTTGTATGATCATTGATTGTGAGGTAGTAGCCTTAGTGACCATTCATAGGTAGTCTACAAAGGTGACTACATGTGGGATGTGCTTATAGTACCTGAAGTACATGGGTTCGTTCACTTTTTCATTTCCCCCAGAGGGTGCTTGCATTAATAAAGGGGGATTGAATTAGTCAGGGTTGTTTCACATAGATCATCATAACTAATACTCATACCTTGGCTAGCCAATCTTGTGGGGACTTCATATCCTCCAGAGGGTTGGTTTTCAGAAGGCCCATTGAACCATTGGTTATCTTATTTTTGTCCTATATTTGATAGGGGTGTGTTATTTGATTCTGAGTCTAGATCGAACTTAGGTTGAATTATGTTTTGATTTACACCTATTATTTTCACCGTGGATGGATTACCATGCCGGTCCCGTTAGTTACGAGGACTAGAGTGAGTCATGGAGGAAAAAACACCTCTGAAGAGATGTAAAATAGGTGACCAAGAATCCAAAGAGTGCCATATTCAGTTTGAGGAGACTGGTTTGCTTGCAGTGGAAGTATTCGATGAAATTCCTCCACAAAAATTTAACCCTCCTTTGACTGATTCTGAAGCACCCATACTTGTCCAGGTAAAGGAAATTTTCGTTGCACCTTTTTCTTTGTTTAGAAATCCTCCCAACATTTTAGGACCAAGTGTTTCATCTAGTGTATATGAGCCATCAATTCCATCTTCAAGTGGGACTGAGGGAATCCTAATTATGGCCACATTATATTCTCTTAGCATTATTGGACCGACATTGTATATCTGTTTCTCTACGGGTCCCTTAATTTGGGTGACCCTGTTTGTGTCTTATTTTCCATCTGTTAGTATACCTAGTGTTCCTATGCCCATCCCTTATATTATGATGCCCACTTTTGGATATTTTTCTGATGGGGGGGAAAGCATTGGTTTTATCTTGGCAGGTGTAATTCCTTCCACCTCCACAATTCCTATCAACAGCCTGACATCGTCAGGTCTAGGTGTACCCTTTTGATGGAACATTCCTAGTTTTTTTTTGGTTGTCTCTAGTCAAGATGGGGGTAATAGTATGTCAGGAGGTTTTAACTTCCCATGGGTTATCACACCTTTCACTGGGGGCACACCCCTTAGGGTTAAATTCTAACAATGGGGAGGATTTCACTCCATCAATACCTCAAGTCCTAGAGGTTTTTTCCCTAGAACTAATTTTGGGAATCTTTTTCTTATTGGGTCTACACTTATTCCTAGGGTAAATCCCCTTGGAGGCATTTTTTTCCTAGGAGAAACCATGCTCCTAGAAGTTCCACCATCCCTAAGGGAACCCACTCTTCAGGAACACCTCAACCCTCTAGAAGTACGAACTCGGGGGGACTGCAATCTTCATCTGGGACAACAAAGACTTTTTCTCCCTCCTAGTATCCATTTTCTCATTTTTCATTTCACTTCATCACAATGTTATACTTACCCAATTTTTAATGCTTGATGAATGGAATTATTTCCCAAAACACTGCATGGTTAGACATGCTAGAAAGTTACTATCAAACATTATAAACTTTGATGGAAAACAAGGAGAATAATCCTCCACATAGATCATGACATATCACTTGTGGTGCTCATCCAATTCCTTTATGTATGATAGTGTGATCCTATGTGCTTCCCAAATATCCCTGACCATCAGTGATGCCAAGTGGTATATTAAGTTACAAGGTGCTTCCTTTAAAAGATTCAATGAATTGGTACTGGTGTTTCTAATAGATTACCAACTACACATTCAATACGAGTTAGGAATAGAACTATTGACATCACATTGTCAAGATACTACCACCCACACTTATGATAATATACATTAGTGGTGATGAAGGCGTAGGATGATTAAGACGCAAATAACAAATAAGTTCTTGATGGAGTGGTTCACCAAGTCTCTCCTACCAACCATTTACAAGGATGTAGGTGATTCAGGTGGATATCAGTCAGTACCCACCTATTCCAACTAACAAAAAACAATTTTTTGGCAACTTACTAATTTTAGCAATTTTTCGATTCCTAAAATTTTGGGGCCATTTTGAGGGCCTAAAAACATTTTTTCATGATTGAGCACCTCAATGATAACCGAAGGCTATGATTTATCCCCTAAAATGAATCTCTTCATTGATACCTTTATATGATTTATCTTGTGCCCCAAACGAAATTCATATGCCAAAGTTACACCCCTGGGAAGTTGATACATCAAACTACCCAAAACGGGGTTCACAAAACTGTTGGCTTTTCAGCTTCTGGGGTTAGGGTTTCAAATTTTATTTATTTTAAAAAGGCCTTTAGAGCCTCATTACAAGAATCATATTCTTGCAAATGTGAGTAGCTATCACCTCTCATCTCAGAGATAAGCTTCCACCATTCTAGCGATTATTTCACTCTGTATTTCTACAGGTTTGTACATTTCGCTCATTAATAGACATTGTGTATTATTGTAGATCTATTTTTACTGCAAATTTTTTGTGTATCTCGTAATATATTTGTAAATTTCATTGTTATATATCTACCTTCATTTCATTCTAAAAAATAATTTGGATCAGTGATATTAGAGCAGGCTGCTCTTGATCATTTTTCAATGCATGTCCCTGATGAGATCCAAGTATAGAAAGTTGGGTCTCAAGCTTGTATATCTTGAGGAAAATCCATTTCGCATGCCCAATAAACCCTTCATGGAGGAAGAAAAGAAAACCAACAGAGAAAAATATTATACTAATCTGTTGCTTGAGCAAGCTCTGACGCGACAGAGGGAAAAAATGATGGAGAATTTTTCCCACATCCTTCAATGCCTGTCGATAATAGTAGGCACGTATTCATCAAGAAGCCACTTTGGAAGCCCCTCTTCTTTAAAGGTACAAATTAATTTTGATATTCCCATATTTGAAGGTCAGATAGATGTGGATTCCCTATAAAAATGGTTAAATCTGCTAGAAGGTTATTTCTCTATTCACAATTTTTTCGACAGGGAAAAGATCACCTTCACACTCTTTAAGGCTCTCCCCCATGTCAAACATTGGTGGGAAACTTACTGGGAGAAAATTTCCATAGAGGAGTCTATAATATATGGGGTCGAGCCCAATTGGGATTTTTTTGTGGATGTGGTCAAGGAACAATATTACCTTATTGGAAACTATGGTGACCAATACATGAGATGGACCACACTGCAGTAAGAGAGGGGCCAAGAAGTTTTATATTTCACCAATACCTTCCATACCTTGCGCACCAAGTTGGGTATGAAAGACTCTGAGTGATATTTGGTTCTGAAATAACATGGGGCACTACATAGATACATCCAATCTAAAATGGATTTTCTGGACATATCATCACTGAGTGTTGCTTTTCAATGTGTTGTTAAAATCGAGGAGAAATTTTAGCACCAAAACAAGCAGGAGTTAGGGTCTACAAATACTCAATAACCAAAGTATGGTAAAGATGTCCCTAATAACCAGTCTTCAAAAAACCAATCCAAGCCACAGGTAAAGAAGGGTAACAGAAAGAAAAAGAAGGACATTGGAAGGTGGTCGATTTCCACAAAATCCCCTGGCACAACAATAATGAATTTCACTGAAAACAATAATTGGTGGCCGATATCAAAGAAAGGTAGATGAAACCTGATTCATAATCTAATTCAAAAAAATTTGGTAGAAGATAGATCATCGACACGGACCCCACTACTACTGTCGCGATCACAAAAATTCTACCAGAAGAACCAAAATATATTGAAGAGGGGGAGCACCCTTTTCATTCATAGATGTGGGTGAATGGGTCCCTGCTGCATTTTATTGTTTCTATAGGAAGCCAAAAGAACCTCATCTTAGGAGAGGTCATCAAACGGTTGGGATTGTCAAAAACACCACACTTGTAACCATACAACATCATGGATTCTCCAGGGACAAGATATTCATGTCAAAAAGTAGTTTCAAATGTCATATGGAATCCATCCCTTCAAGGATGAGGTATTATGTGATGTTTCCCCGCTGGATGTATGTGATGTTATTTTGGGCAAACCATATATGTGGAGGTGTCATGCTATGTATGAGTCTCAACCCCATAGTTTCATTTTTACTCTGGGACTCATTTCTATAGGATGCTAGAGGTAGTTCTAACTACTGTCCCACCAAACCAGTGATGCAAGGTAATCTCTCATACTGCAAAATTCATCATATTCACAATTTGTTCAAAAGGTGAACAAAAGGACATTGCAATCATTGCAACCTTGGCCCAAGACCTTTCTTTCCATCATAAGAAGATTTCAAAAGAGAAATAAGATATTGTTTCTTCACCCACAATGGTACCTACACATTACCCATTCAAGCCAAGATACAATAGGTTCTCTGTCAAGTTTGATCCCAGGGAAGTTGGGGTTGTCTCTAAGACACGGTGGGAGGTTCGTCACATAGTCATAGGAATTAACTGAGAAAAGTTCATGTGAGTATGGATACTCTTCGGTTAGAAACTGTTCGATTTCAGAATTATAATCTTCACTTAACAGAATTGGTTTTTGGTCTGTGTTTTCTTTAGGTTTATTACGGGAACACCGTGAAACCCAGTGCATGGCCTTTTTTCCCTTGTAATTGATATCATTGTTACCTTTACCCTTTTTCTTTGCAGACTTTTTAACATGCTTACCACCATATTTTGGATATGAATCAGGTAGGTTGTCAGGTTGGGTAGTGTTCGGGTAGGTCGAGGGTTCAACAGAGGGAAAGAGAGAAGGAGGGGGAATGACAGGCCCGACAAGGGCTTCTATAACAACAGATTTGTCAACTTGTCCTATTTCAGGACTAGAAAAACCATTCCTTAATAGAAATGAATCCCAACAATCGCCATTCAACTTCAACTGATGAACCATAATAATTTTAATTAAACAATGGTGGAAGATGTTGGAGTTGGATTTCTCCCTTTTGAAACGCTTAGCCATTTTGTATAAACCCCGAAGGAGAAAATATGGCATGTTTAAGGGAAAATCGATAAAACTCATGAGCAACTGCAAGTGGTATAAGAAAACTAAACCATATCTACCCTCATAGGTAATGGACTGCTTGACAATAGCTAACAAATCGTGCCATCTAGGTTTTAGAGCTGTAACGGGCATACCTTTGTCACAGTTGTTAATCTTCCTTGAGGTAAACAACAATGACCAAGGAACTTCATCAACCTTTGAGTTTTTAAACCATTTTTGTCCCAGGGCTGGTAGACCAGTGGCTGAGCTAATGAAATCTTGGTTTAACTCGAGCTTTATGTCCCCAATTTTGGCTCTGCAACCATCGAACATTAGCGTAAATTGTTGAGCAACTGCCAGGTTAAAACCCTCAAACTTCTCAACAAAGACCCGCCAACCATTCCTCTCTAAGTCCTCTCGGGCATTATCAAACAACAACAAAGATTGGACACCGTTGGGTTCAATTCTTAGTACATGAGCCATAGCTAATAGCACAAAATCAACAGGGTACTCGGTGATAGGGTTTGATAGGATAGACATAGAACCATTTTCCTGAAGCTTCCCCAAGACAATGAAAAGGCATCTCGAAATGCAAGGGCAGAGCGTTAATGCTATGCATGCGAGGATAGTGGTGTAAATCGAGGCCATGCAAGAACATCATATTAGGATGTACTTGGAACGATGTTGGTACATTCAAATCATAACAATGCATATTTGAAAGAAATTTGATCAACATGTCAAATGAACCATTACATACCCACGATTTGACCCAAAATTCAATGTGTCAAACAAACCATTGTGTCAAAGATTTTATAAATTAACACCATATTAACAATAGTCAAATGCATAAATGTTTGGTGTTTCGATAAATATGTAACTAGTGGTGTGTTTGAGGTCAAGGAGTTATAACCATGTAAACAAGTAGGTTCATGATAAACCAAATGATCATTAATCTTTTGATGTAATCAACATGAATTCCAACTGTGGGTTTTCATGCTTGTAGTCGTGAAAACGAAAACGAAAAGAAGGTATGCAAAAAGCGAAGAATAATAATATCATTTAAACAGTTGCGATGATTAATGAGGGTTTAAAAACCTTGTGTAGGCAACTTGTAAAAAAAAAGATAGAGATTAATATGGTTGCCAACAATGGAGACACACTGGTAGAAGCAGTTATCTCTGCCAAATGAACAAGTCCAGATTAGGATAATGAGAAAAACGCCAACTCGAAAACAACCAGAAAACTATTTGAGCATCATTATCAATCACAAAAAAATTCAGTTTCAGATTGGTTGTTATTTAAAAGATGAAAACTGATGACAATCTTAAAAAAAAAAGTGAGTCACGATATTAAGGTTAAAATCTCCAATACTGTTGACAAAGCCACTGCTGCCAGCAGGCGTCCATAGCCTCGACAAGGATTCCATTTAACCCACTCCAATACTTGTATCCTACCAAGAAGTTCCAGATCAGAATGAAGGACATTTAAGGTCAAAAGATTCCATATCTGAGAATTTTCATATACCTGACATTGCTTCATTGCCAATGGGCCTGTTCAGTACCCCGACAAAGTTATCTTGGCGTCATGCATGCATTTACCCACTGCCAGCAGACCTGTTCAGTATCCTGGTGGGTCTACAAGCACTTCCCACAACTCTTTAATGATTTATTTAGTTTTAAAGATATTTAATCGAGCAGGGTGACGCTGGAAATCATGGTGTTTTGGACATATTTTAATAAATTACAGACCTTGAGAGAAATTTTAACTATCCTTCATTAATATATAGAGAGGGTTTATTGATAAACTGACCTTCGAAGGCAGGGATATATCTCTGAGTTGTTCTCTTAAGGAACAGGGACAACGTAAGAAGAAATGGATGATCATGAAAAGATTCAATTACAGATTGAAATCAAAAAATGCCTTTCAAACAACAATCTTTATTCAACATGGCTATAAACTTCAGAAGCAAATCATAATTGATGTTTAAACAATCTTCAACAGTTATTTTAGAGGATAAATTTTTCTGTTCTCTTTTTCCGAACAGTTCATGATGCAGGTATATGCATTTCAAAAATAAACACTAGTAAGCATAAGGGAAAAATCAAAACCAAAACAACAAAGAAAAATGAAAAGAAAATAAAGGAAAAATATTTACACAGTGTACACAGGGTTGTCATCAAGTGAAATACCTTTTTAGAGCTTGGCCATTCACCGGATAGGTGTTTGGCTGTCCCTCTAGACTCTATAATCTGAAAGAGTTGGGACCCAATTTCTTAGCAATAAAAAACGGTCCTAGCCATAAGTTCTAAAACTTCGTATGCTCTCCCTTTCCCTCATGTGGTTTGTCCCATTTTAGGACAAGGTCACCTACTTCAAAGTTTCTATCATAGGTAGAGTTGGAATCAAACCATATTTTAACCACAAGTTGATGCTGATCTAACTTCCGTTTTGCTTGAGCCCTCACTTCCTCTTATTTTAACAATGCGTTAATTCGATTCTCCAAAGGGGGGTAGTCCTCTTCTTGTATTTTCTGTGATAGCTGCAGTGAGGGAAGAACAATATGTGGTGGCAGAATTTCCTCTCTGCCGTAGACGAGAAAGAAGGGAGAGTTACCCACAACAACTTTCAGATTTACTCTATCAGCCCAGATTGCGTTTAACTGTGCATTATGCCATTTTTTATGGTTTTCATATACCGTTCTCTTGATGATTTTAATTATATTTTTATTAGTTGATTCTTCCAATCCGTTACCTTGAGGGTAATAGTTGGTAGAATATTTTAATTTAATTCCTTTTTCTAGAGCGAAATCACTCATCTCAAGAGACGAAAAATAGGAAGCGTTATCGAATACTAGACAATTAGGGATACCAAAACGAGTAATAATATTTGAATTCAAAAAGGCAATTACCTGACTGGTATTTATAGCTTTTAATGGGGCATCTTCAGACCACCTAGTGAAGTAATCCATGGTTTTTATGATAAAATTATGCTGTTGTGAGGATGGAAGATTGATTGGGCCTATAATATCAAGACCCCATTGCTGAAAAGGGGAGTCTACTGAAACAGGCTACAGAGGGAAGGTTGGTTTCTGTATCCGTCCAGATGATTTTTGACAAATAACACACTTGCGACACAAGGCATGAGCATATTTAAAAAGTGTAGGCCAGTAATAACCTACTCTTAATACTTTATGGGCAGTGGTATCCCCACCAAAATGACCGCCAACTTCTCCTGCATGCAATTCTAATAAGACCTTTTCTGATTCATCTTTCTTAAGACAACGCATTAATATTCCATCAAAATTTTGATGAAACAGAATACCATTAATCAACTGAAAGGAGGTAGCTTTCAATCTTAGCGCTCTTCTTTTAGTGGGATCTAGGTGACGGGGGGCTGACCCATGCTCAAGACAAAATTTTATATCATCATACCAGGGACTAACAGGGTTTTGTGCACAACAGATTAAATTTTGGTAGTGTTGTCCTGGGTTTGACATATCATTTTCCTCTCGCTGAGTTAGTGACTAACTTGCATAGCCCTTGACCTCTCACTATTTGTGATGGGATGATTTATATGTCATACTCTTGTAAGGAGGTGACCCAGTTCAGTTCTTTCTGTACTAACAGATTTCTGATGGTCGGGTAAGGGACGATAATGTTCGTCCTAGATTTAAAAAGATAAGATTGGAAGTGCTTTACTACTTTAAAAACAACATAGGCTTGATGATCTACTACTGGGTAATTAAGTTCTGCACCTTTGAAGGATGAGCTCATAAAGACAATTGGGACTTCATTGTTTTCAACGTTCTTTTGAGTTAGGACAACAGTGTAGGAGTGGTCAGAAGAAAATGTGTAGAGAGTGAAGTTTTGTGAAAAGTTGGGGCTCATCAGAGAAGGAGCGTCTATTATGGCCTTTTTTATTGAATTAAAAGCTTGGTTTTCTAAGGGTCCTCAATGATATTGTACATCCTCTTTTATTAAGTTCTGTAAAGGTCTCACCATTTCTGAATACAGTAACGTCATCCAGTTAAAATATGACAGATTGATTGATTAAGCCTCGAAAAGCAATATCCATCGCTCTCTTGAAAGTGGCACCAACATTAATGAGTCCAAAGGGCATTTTCCTATAATCATAGGTGCCCCATGGAGTGCGGAAGATAGTTTTATGCTGGTCTGGAGGAGACATCAGGACTTGGTTATACCCTAAAAAACCATCCAATAAGGATAATATTTCAGAGCCAGATACCTATTGAAGGATCTGTTCCATGGGTGGGACAGGGTAGTTGTCTTTATAAGATGCTCGATTAAGATTTTAGAAATCGACGCATAGTCAGAT
Organism: Picea engelmannii; assembly: GCA_009831015.1. Taxonomy (NCBI): domain Eukaryota; kingdom Viridiplantae; phylum Streptophyta; class Pinopsida; order Pinales; family Pinaceae; genus Picea; species Picea engelmannii. The sequence goes on from ML812411.1 coordinate 160,838, forward strand.
TTCACCACTCTTCTTCCGGACAGGGACAAGATTAGAGACCTATTGCGTGTGCCTAACTGAGAAGATTATCTTAGCATTCAAGAGATTATTTAATTCTTTTTTGACGGTCGATTCAAGTTTTGGGTGCATTTTCATTAACTTTTGTTGAAAAGGTAAGGTTTGGGGTTTCATAGGAATAATGTGTTGTATGATGTTAGGATCAAAGGTTTTTAGGTCGTCGTACGTCCAAGAAAAAACATCTTTGAATTCCTTAAACAATTTAATAAATGTCGCTTTCTCTTGTTCAGAACACCCCACCCCTAAATTAATGCACTGTGGGTTGTCTTTAGTTCCCAAGTTTACTTTTTCATACGTTAAAGAGGAACTATTTGTTTTACAGTTCATTGATTTTTTGAATTTTTCTTGAAGATCATAAAAATTTTCTAATCTAACTACAGATTTAGGGATAGAATTTACCATGTCCGATGAAGATTCAGTAGATCTTGGATCTGGTATTACCTTGAAGTCACGAAGATTCTCATCATGAGCACATTCGTCGATCACTGTGCCTTGGAAAGTTTCTTCCATATGCAGGAAACTAATAATTTGTTGATCGTCATCGAAGACTCTCCAATTCGTGATGTTGTCAGGGACGGATGGCCTGAACAACAGTTCAATGGAGAATGCATTCAGGGACAAACCTTCTGCAGGAAAGAGTTTTGAATCTACATTAGCTAACAAATCGGCTTCCGAATTATTCAATCTAGGAATAGAATTTATGTTAAAAGGAGAAAACTTATTCATCAAATTCCATACCTCTGATTGGTATCTTTTAAGATGCAGAGATAAACAGTGGATATAATTTTTTACCTGTCTAACCATGATTTCCGAATCACCAAAGACAGTCAAATTTTGAATGTTCATATCTAATGCTTTCCTGAGGCCTTTCAATAAAGCCTCATATTCTGCTATGTTGTTTGTACATTCAAACTCTAACCTACATGCAATCAGGGTTTTGTTACCTGCTGGGTCAAAAATCACGCAGCCTGCACCAACTCCTTCCTTGGATTTTGACCCGTCAAAGTAAAGAGACCATATTTGATTTTTGTCGGGTGCATGTGACCATTGGGTGGAAGCTGCTAGCTGCATATATGTCACAATTTTAGACTATTGCTCTGAGTTAGTGATAGCAGAAGTTTCGACCATGAAATTGCCGAAAAGGTATTCATCCCTTATATTTCGGGTGAATCGAAAGAAGGTTTAAATGGTTCATTGGGATCATTTAAATCTGTCACTGTGAATTTTAGGTAACGTTCATGATTTACCTTGATTCTGTTGGGCTTTCCATTCTCGGGCAGCCACAAGTGAGACCAATCTGTCGCGAAATATCCATGTAGTTGTTCTGACCAGTCTCTGCTTAAAAACAAACCATAAACTTCTGGAATATCTACAACAATAATATCAATTACTTGATGAACTTTGGGGTTAGATGATAATCTTATAAACACATTCCTTAATTCGCCTATAAATTTAACACTAGTTCGATCAAGTTCGATGATCTTTAAGGTGGATGGTTGAACTTCAGTATTAATTTTCTGACACATAGACCATGAAATTACGTTGGATGATGCTCCTGAATCTACCATACAATTGTGTACGTTCCTATTAAATATTTCAAAAGTTAACAAAAATGGAGGGACGTTTCTGCGAGTACTAATGGTAGAAGCTTGTTGCTTTTTACCTGCAGCCTCTAAAACTAATTTATCTACATTTGTTACATTATTTACAGGAAGGTCTCTTTTCTTATGAGGATCAGAAGTATTCTTAGTGGAGGCCTTCTGAGGAACTTTTGGGTTGTTCTGAAAACCTTTGTTACTGCTTGGATTATCGTTTTTGTTGTTCTCTGCGATATTCTGTAACATTTTTTGTAGCAGAAACGAGAATTTTAATAATTCATAAACAGAAATGTTATGCCTTAACTTTTTTAGATCTTCAACTAAATCATAATCTAAGATTGGGTTCACATTATTCTGTTTGGTCTCAGTTGTTTTAGATTGTTTTAGGGGCAAAGTTGTAGTGTTTTCAGAAGAAGGCTTGTTTCTTGTCTTACTCCTAGTATTGTAACGATGTACTGTCTCAAAATTAGCTTGAAAAATGCTATTCGAGAAGTGTCCAACAATGTTCGGAGAGGAGTCATATTCTTCTACTATCTCTTGTTCAGCTACTTCCTCAAGGATCTCAGGAGGCATCAAGTTATCCTGTGCTTCTAGAATCGTTTGAATAGAGAATTGCAGGCTTTCTAGATTAAGGCCTTCGGTATTTGAATTAGGTCGGTTGGTGGGAAAAGGATTCCTAAATTGGGGTTTGTAAGGCCCTTTGCTCGAAGAAGCTTCTTCGGCCATCCATTTCAAATCTATAACTTGATTTGACAGTTTTTGAATGACTTTTTGTAAGTTTTCTAGATCAGAGTTTTCCGATTGCGTTTTGTGTTGGGCAGGTCTAGGGAGGATTTTGATTTTCTTTTTGGAAGATGAACTAGTCTCTATTTCGTTGCTAGTAGTGTCTTTTAAGCTGAGGATGTCTTTCTCGATCTGACTGGCCTCTTCAAAGGATTCTAACAATGTGGCTTTCTTAGATCTCTTTACCCAAATGGATATACTTTGATGTAAGGATTTCGTATAATATGCTATGATAAGATTCTCAGCAGGCATCGAATCCGTAGGGATTTGGTTCTTTAAGGTTAAGAATCTTTGGTTAAAGTCTTTGATTTTCTCTTTGGGGTTCATTCTTAAACTATAAATCTCCATGACTAGGACTTCTAGGGACTTGTCGTCTCCAAAATTCTCAAGAAAATAGGATTCAAACTTCTCCCATGACATGATGGTATGGGACTGTTGGGCAAAGTACCAGGTCGAGGCATTGCCCTCAAAGGTGTAGGGAAACAATCTACAGACTACATCTTCATGTTCGACATTACATAGTCTAAAGGATAACATAAACTTTTTGATGTGATCTTCAGCGATCTGTTTAGAGTCCGAGTCAAATTTAGGGAGCCACTTCTCCAAGTGTTTGGGTAAGGGATGCTGAGGCCCGGGTACGGCCACTGCATCTTGGTCAAGCCAGGGTCTAACGGGATTGTTTTGGTTGGCCATTGGTGTGGGAAGTGTCGAAGGATGGGATGAGGAATTGCCTTTGTCAAAGGATTCTTCTCTAGTAGAAGAAGGGGGTGAAGGAGGTGGTGAGGGTGGTATACCAGATCCTCCTGCTGCATGAGTGAGGATTAGATCTGTAGGGTTTAAAGTGAGGTTAGTGCCTCCAAGTTGTTCTCTGATATTAGAGAAATCTGATGGTTGGTCCAAAGGTCAGTTTGGTTGTCTTAAATGGGCGAAGACACTATGTGTTCTTATGAGAGATTGGCCGACAATCTCTTGTACGTCACCACCTACAGGATTTGGAGTTACTGGTTCAACTGTGATCCGTAGATCGTCATTTGATGTGGTTGTTATTTGAGGGACAATGTTGTTGTTTGAATGACTTCTTGTCACTATAGGTGAGCAGGTAGGTGCTGGAGGAGTCTTACGACCACCTCATTCCATTACAGGCCCTCCTTCTAGCACCATTTGTTGACGGGCGAAATTGACTGCTAGTCAACTGGAGGAGTGGATCCGGTCCAGGATTGTCTAAATAACCCAAGCCGTTTGGATTAATCTACTCTGACGGGTTTAGCGGCTCTGTTAGCCGGTCTAAGTCCTAAAAATAAAAACTAAAGAAACTAACTAAATGAAAAATAGCTGCTGAGAACAATATACAATATAAATTATACTAACTTAATAGAATAGTAGTTCTACTTATTAGATGTACAGTGTATCGATATATTTATATTTCTATTATATGTACAGTATTCACAAAATGCAAATTTTGATCGAAATTTGTGAAAATCATATATGAATTGATAGCAAAGCTATTGTTCAGTATTTTTTATTTTTTTATAACTTTTATGAACAAGAAATGAAATGACAGCTATCTAGTTGAGAAATAAAAATAACAATCTATACAGTGTATCTAAACTACATAAAATTCTTATATTAATTAAACTAATAGAATGCTACTAGAAAACTAACCTGTAATCACATATCCTATGTGTCCTGTGCATAGCATCTACGTTTGTTGTTTGATGAGGCCAACCCACACCAGATTTTCCCAATGCTTCTTATAAATGCAAAGTGGTAACGCTTTGAATGCTAATGACAAAACAAGTAATATATGTAGCAACAACAATTTATAATTTGACAAATGATCATATTAAGGTAAATTTGCATTTAACTGCTCATTGAATAAAGAAGATCAACCTTCTAATCATCACATGTGAACATATTAATTTCTCTATATAAAATGAGAGACATAAAATATGGACAGTATATAAATCTTATCACATCAACCTGTAACAAATCATGATATCTAAAGTAGTCAAAATTTGATTACAAATCGAAATGAGCAAAACTTGAAAAAAAATATGATATATTGAAGCTAAAGCTGTGCAAATATCCACTTTCATTCAAGTCTAATAATCACAAATACATAGTTTCTACTCCCAGGCAGCGATGGATCTTAGTTTACAAAATAATACATTTATAAAGGCCACAGGATCTAAACAGTTCCATTGGAAATCATCAAATCTGTTCCAAAAATTGTGGGGAATACAATCTCCCAAATTCCCATTGTTATCCAAAACTAACATCCTAATCTAAAACCATGTAAAGAAATAACATGTTCAGAGATGCCACTAGCGATCCAATCTCTTTTAGAATTCGTATGTACCTATAAACGCCCAAGAATACATGATTTCATATTGCATTTTAGTTTTAAAATCAAAGAATTCGAATTTTAGTAACTAGCTACAAAATCTCACGATTATGTAGCTACTTATTATTATAAACAAAATCGTGTTTTATCAATTCAATCAAAACAGAAATAGATGCAATTTGAGCAAACAAATCTTGTATTCTAATTCAAAATAAAAACAAAATCATCTCAAAATTACTTTTAAAATACCATACCTCAGATTCAAGGATTCATTTTAATCAAGATATTTTCGAATTCACAATGGCAGTGGTCGCCTCCACATTCTTAAAGACAACAGAACCTGTAGTCTTCTATATTTTATCATTAGCTTGAGCTACATTTTGCAATCTATCATTCTCCTTAGTTAGCACATCCACTCGTTCCTCCAAGGACTTGATCCGAGATTGGAGCAAAGGGACATCTCTGTAATATCGGTCGAGCCAGGACTGACATTCATTGCACTCTGGTTGAACTAGTTGTGTATTCACAGGTGAGGAACTTCTTACTTGACCTGTAGGTTCTCTATCGAGTTTGATCCCAGAGAAGTTGGGGTTGTCTCTAAGACACGATGGGAGGTTCGTCACATAGTCATAGGGCTTAACTGAGCAAAGTCTATGTGAGTATGGATACTCTTCGGTTAGAAACCGTTCGATTTCGGAATCAGAATCTTCACTTAATAGAATTGGTTTTTGGTCTGTGTTTTCTTTAGGTTTATTATGGGCACACTGTGAAACCCAGTGCGCGGCCTTTTTACCCTTGTAATTGATATCACTGTTACCTTTACCCTTTTTCTTTGTAGACTTTTTAACAGGCTTACCACCATCTTTTGGACATGAATCAGGAAGGTTGTTGGGTTGGGTAGTGTTCAGGTAGGTTGAAGGTTCAGCAGAGGGAAAGAGTGAAGGAGGGGGAATGACAGGCCCGATAAGGGTTTCTGTAACAATGGATTTGTCAACTTGTCCTATTTCAGGACTAGCAAAACCATTCCTTAACAGGAAAGCATCCCAACAATGCCATTCAACTTCAAATAATGAACCATAATAATTTTAATTAAACAGTGGTGGAAGAGGCTGGAGTTGGCTTTCTCCCTTTTGAAATGCTTAGCCATTTTGTATAAACTCCGAAGGAGAAAATATGGCATGTTTAAGGGAAAATCGATAAAAATCATGAGCAACCGCAAGTGGTATAAGAAAACTAAACCGTATCTACCCTCACAGGTAATGAACTGCTTAGCAATAGCTAACAAATCGTGCCATCTAGGTTTTAGAGTTGTAACGAGCATACCTTTGTCGCAATTGTTAATCTTCCTTGAGGTAAATAACAGTGACCAGGGAACTTCGTCAACCTTTGAGTTTTTAAACCATTTTTGTCCCACGACTGGCAGACCAGTGGCTGAGCTAATGAAATCTTCATTTAACTCGAGATGGACGTCCCCAATTTTGGCTCTGCAACAATCGAACGTTAGCGTGAATTGTTGAGCAACTTCCAGGTTAAAACCCTCAAACTTGTCAACAAAGACCCACCAACCATTCCTCTATAAGTCCTCTCGGGCATTATCAAACAACAACAAAGTTTGGACACCGTTGTATTTGATTCTCAGTACATGAGCCATAGCTAATAGAAAAAAATCAATAGGGTACTCGACCATAGGGTTTGACAGGATAGATACAGAACCATTGTCCTGAAGCTTCCCTAACACAATGCAAAGGTATCTCGAAATGCAAGGGCAGAGGGTTAATGCTATGCGTGCGAGGATAGTGGTGTAAATCGAGGCCATGCAAGAACATCATATCAGGCTGTACTTGGAATGATTCCTTGGTGTAATGGTACATTAAAATCATAATAGTGCATATCCAAAGGAAATTTGATCAACATGTCAAATGAACCATTACATACCCACGATTTGACCCAAAAATCAATGTGTCAAACAAACCATTGTGTCAAAGATTTTATAAATTAACACCATATTAACATATGTTTGGTGTTTCGATAAATATGTAACCAGTGGTGTGTTTGAGGTCAAGGAGTTATAACCATGTAAACAAGTAGGTTCATGATAAACCAAATGATCATTAATCCTTTGATGTAATCAACATGAATTCCAACTGTGGGTTTTCACGCTTGCAGTCGTGAAAATGAAAATGAAAAGATGGTATGCAAAAAGCGAAGAGTAATAATATCATTTAAACAATTGTGATGATTAATGAAGGTTTAAAAACCTTGTGTAGGCAGCTTGTAAAAAAAAAGATAGAGATTAATATGGCTGCCAACAGGTTGTTAGGCCTGTGGGATTGGGTTGTCAAGCCCATGATAAATTACTCTCTGGGTGAGAGAATTGTTGGAATTTATTTCCTCAAGGTGATAAAATACAACTACATGTCTCTGAGACTTCCTATTTGGCGTGTTGTTGAATCCTGGAAAGGAAGTGGAGCAGCCGAAGGAGTATTGAGTAGAGAAGGGGCACACTTTCTGGTGTGGGACAAGCATGTGGGGAATGAGAGACTATAGGATGTTAGTTTGAGTTGGCACCTGTGATGGAGTCTTTCCTATTGTCTATGAGCCATTAGCCTGGTTAGGAATCCATTTACCCAGGTGAAGTTTGGTCCCAGCTCGGGGGTGACCCGTTGCTGAGAGTGATGAGTAGTGTGGTCTAATGTTGGGAGGTTCATGGAAGTTTTGCATGCATTTGGTGATATTCTTACCAAGATAAGTGTCAACTGTGTGATAAAATTACATGTTGCATTGTTATTTACATGCTTATTTTATGGGTTATTCTATGTGTGGTTATAATTTTCTTTATATATATGGGTAATGCATGTATATGTTGCAAGTATATGGTTATTGTTATTTCAGTATGAATTTGTGCGTTTACATAATGTATTTTTATAATTACGTTTTATACATATGTTTCCTAAAGAGCTCTGTGTGTATATATTTTAATTGCATGCAATTCAAAAATTCATGTGACATAACTTAGTTGAATGCTAGGTATGTTACAGTATGTTCCACAGAGAGAATGAAAGCATTCTCTGGAGTAGTGTGGCCCGACCTGGGTGGTCGGGGACATTACATCATGGTATAAGAGCTTCATTTTTCAACACTGAGCCTGGATGGGACGAACAAGTTGAGTTGAAGTGAAATTTCAGAGAGGATTGGTTTCAAAGTGTCCAAATTTCCATGTCACAGAGTGTCCATGGTAAATTCTAGAAGAAACAAAGAAGAATTGGAACAAAATCCCCAATTTCGGTTGTTAAATTCATGGGGAAATTGATAAATTCATCCATGTGGTGAGATATTATTGATTTAATATCTATTCTAGTAAATTCAGACATGGAATTGGTCGAATTTGAAGTTACAGTGAAGCCATGACAGTTGGAGGGAGTTTTATAATTAAAAATCCTCAATTCATGACTTGAGTTTGGAAAAACAAATTGTTCTATAAATGTCAACCCACAACGATTTGTTGTTGTAGAGGTTGACTTCTATAAATTGAGAAAATTTCATAGTTGCAAAATGTCTATGGTAAATTGGGGAAACAGTTCAACAAAAGCCCCAATTTCTACAATGGAATTCACAAGGAATTGATGCACATAAAAATGAATGTGCACAGGTGGGTGCACTGAAAATGCATGATGCACAGTGAAAATCTTGTGATATGTAAAATTGGGCACTACAGGGAAAATTATTGGCATGCTGGTGCACGTGCTAAATTTGGGCGACACACGGAAAAATGTTGGTGTGCGGGTGCGTGTGCAAAATTTAGCATTGTGTCATGTGCATATGCATAATATGGTGCACACTGTGTGCACACACATAATAATGGTGCACGTGGTGTGTGTAGTATTGGCACAGTGGACAGGAGATTGGTTGTTGCATGCGAAATGTGGGTAAATGTTGTCAAGCGACAATTTAGTTAATGGTGCACACATAGTAGTGGTGCACGGTAGGGGCATACTAAAATTTGGCATGGGAAACACATAGAGTGAAATGTGCATGGAATATCAGCGCGCGATACAAAAACTGGGCACAACATGTAATAGTGTAAGAACCAAAACTGTGCGCGGTGAATTTTGGCGCACAACACAAAAGTAGTACGCGCCAATTATTGGTGTGACAGAGAAGTGATACATGATGGTTATAGGTGCATGGAAAATTATTTACCTTGTGGTGTGTTGTGCATGCTAAATATGGGTGTACAGGTTTAAATTTGTGCGCGCGAAGGCGTTTGGAGGGTGAATAACAATAGAAAACCAGTGATTTTCTATGATGTTTGATATCATTTGATCATCATTTTTTTGCAGCGCGCTTTTGAGGCCCTCAAAAGCCGTTTTAGCCACTCAGAAACCACGAGAATAGAGTGTTCCAAAGCTCACTATTTCTCTCTATCTAAAATATAAGATCTTAGAGAGATCTTTCTAATGGTGTAAATCGTTCATCAAATGTAGTGTTTATGAGAAAGTTACAACACAAACAGTGGAGGGTAAATTTTAAGACCCAGCTAGCTTCAAAGAGCCATAAATTTCTACTCCAGAATGAGATTGAGGTGCAAGAGAAGTCAATGGAAATATATTGAACCATAGAAGACATTCCATGAGATAAATTAAATTTTTGGGCAAGCTAAAAGTGTTTAAAATGGAAAATAAGGTACGTATAGCATTCTGGAACAAAAACACAAATTGGCCTAGAACTTCAGTAAGCTGTAAATAGTAGCCAAGAACCCAAAAAAGGTGAAACTTGGTTAGAGTGTCCATAATATGTATCTGAAGAAACCCAATTGATATCATATGAAAAATCTAATGGAGTACGTGCGAAATTGCATAATTACAGCACAAAGTTGCACCAAGTTGAAGTGTGAACATAAAAATTAATGGGCAATTTTCAAATAGTCATAACGTTTTTCTCAAGACTTAGAATTGAGCATGGAAGCAGGTGTTGGAAAGGTGTTGGAGAATGGAATCTAATTATCCACCCAGAAAATTGATCTGGGCATTCAAATTTTTGAGAAATCAAAAGAAATAATTATGATATATTATTGAACCAAAATTGTTCATATTTTTCTTGAATTGTTGAAACAGCTAGCTTGACAAAGTTTTGTTGGCTACAGATTTTGCAGATTCAACAACAACTAGATCAAATCAAAATCAACACAAATTCCATAGGAATGGAAGAGGAACAAGGGACATACATCTAGGAAGATGATATCCGAGGGATGGATTTCCATTTGGGCATTGAAGGATCAAACTCCAATGGAGATGGAGAAGGAAGGGATGAAAACATGAATATGGTAGAGACCATTAAAAATTTGTATAAGGGTGTCCAAAGACATAAAGATGATAATCAAAGTCTTATGAAATACAAGGAGCAACAAGAGGATTTTGTTAAACCCTAATATTGGCTCATTACCCCTTAATTAGGGCATATTATATTAGTAATGTTATTTTATTTATGTCGGCTTTAGGCCATTAGTTATAATTATACCTCCTAGTCTCCTATATATACCAAGGAGACATTTTCATTTTGAATCATCTTGTACTTGAACATTTAAGTGGGGTAAAAGGAGGTTTCCCCCTCAAAGAGGCTTATTATCTGAAATTATCTCTTTTTCAAGGTGTTGAGTACTCTTTCTGAGGTTTTTCTATGCTATATTGATATTTGGTTTTTAACATATGGTATTAGAGCTCAAGGTCTTGGGGTTTCGCTGCTACATCTGAGACACCTTGGAATTTTTTCTATAACTTTTTTTCTACAATGTTTCAGAAGGAACGGCTTGGAGGATATTTAGTATATGGAACAAGGTATGTTGGGTTTAAAATTTATCTCCTAAGGCATTACACTTTCAGAAATACATCCTGTACAAGATAGGGTTCTGGAATCATCCTGAAATGAGTCATTGCGGAATTTTCTCTATAAAGACATTTCTGTAATGTTTCAGAACCTAAACTAAGGAGGATATATACTACAATTAATAAGGTATCTGTGGTAAAATTTTTATCTTCTGGGCTATCATAAATTTGTAGATACACCCTGTGAAAGATAGGGTATCTGACTAGTCCTATTGACTAGTCTCAAGAAGGTGTTCCAGGTAAAATGATCATAACTTCTTCCTAGAGTATCCAAATTGAGTGGGACTGGTTTGATTGGATCGTGGATAGTATTTAGTATTTTTGGTGTGAGTTTTAGAATTTTATGTCAATTATTTTGTGTGGGGCACGCTATACAAGTGAGATCTCCTGAAAAGGCCAAAAATCAGCAAATTGTGGGGAAGTTACCGTAAATTCCACTTGGCACATCCAATTTTGATCAGACCTATGGAATTGCAGAGAAGAAATGTTAGAGAAATACATAAAATAAAGTGCCATACCTAGAAGGGAAGAAACTTGGGAGATACAATAGAAGAAATATTGTCTAGCATAACCACCTCAAAATCAAGGTTCAAAAGTGATACTTGGCCAACATGCCACCAAAAAAGGGAACTTCTACACCAAATCAGCCTCGAGAAAATCCTACCTAGACTCTTTATGAAGTGAAGAAATGCGTAGGGACATAAATGAACTACAAAAGAAGATGGATTCAATGGAATATATGTTGGATACTAAGATGGATGGTTTAAAAGGGGAGATCATGGAAGTATTGAAAAATTTTGTAACAAAGAAGACACCTGAAAGTGAAAATGCATCCCATGAAATTCATGATGAGGACACAAGGAAGGTGAATCAAGAATGGAGAAAATCCAACTTTGGTTTGAATACCAACCATTTTCCTAAGATTGATATGAGGAAGTTTGATGGGAAGGACCCAATCACATGGATACTTCAGATGGAGCAATTCTTTGATCTCCATAATGTGCCACATACACAAAAGGTACACATTGCTTCTTTATATTTAGAACCTAATCAATTTGTATGGTATCGATGGATTTGTTCTCGCAAATCACTCGTCACTTGGACAATTTTCAAGCAAGAAATGATAGCACACTATGAGGATACAAGGAGCAATACCTTCTTTAGCCAATTGATAAATCTCAAGCAAAAGCGTTCAGTTACTGAGCACATTGAGAACTTCCAAAGATTGAATATAAAGGTAACTGATATTCCAGATGAGCACTTGATTTATGTATTCATAGGAACTTTAAAGGATAACATTCAACATGAGGTTCTCCTTTGGGAACCCAAATCATTGGAGAATGCA
>ML812411.1:172946-196790 GCA_009831015.1 Picea engelmannii
TTTACTACAACACTAAGTGCTTTTGGAATTGAGCATATATAGTGCGCAGCTATCTTTGAAACAAAAGACTTCCCTGGGTTGATAATTTATGTTTCACTTGGTTGTTTGAAATTAATTAAGCAATTATAGTGACCAACACTAGTTAGAGAAAGGGAGGGGCTAAAATTCAAGGGAAAGGGCTAAGCTAGGGAGCTTAAGCCAAAAAGGAATATTATATTAATATTTCTTAAATAATAAAGTATGGATAATTATTTTATCCTAAGTTCCAAAGTTGGGGACAAGTGGGCCAAAGTAGCTCCCAACATGACAAGTGTCCATTTGGGGACATGCATACATATTATTGGGACTTAGTTCATTTTGGGGACTTTTTCCATCATTCTTACCATCAGTCCTTCCATAATTCGGTCATCCAGTGAATCATCCATGAGCATTCATGCACTCCTTGAGCTATCTTCCATACCTTCATGTCACTATACCTGATCCTATATGTATATCCATACTTGTTTATGTAGCTAGTTAGCTGGGGAGCTAGACTGAAGAAGCGGGTTGTCAAGCCTGTGGTATTTTGAGGAGGCGGGTTGTCATGCCAATGATCAATTTCTCTCTAGGTGAGAGAATTGTTGGGAATTGGTTTCCTCAAGGTGTTAAACTACAACTACAGGTCTTTGAGACTTCCTATATGTCCTGTTGCTGAAGCCCAGAAAGGAAGTGGGGCAGCCGAAGGACTATTGAGTAGAGAAGGGGCACACTTCCTGGGGTGGGACAGGTATGTGGGGAATGAGGGACTGCAGGATGTTAGTTTGAGTTGGCACCTTTGACAAAGTCTTTCTTATTGTATATGATCCATTAGCCTGGTTAGGAACCCTTTTACCTGGGTGGAGTTTAGTCCCAGCTCGAGGGTGACCCATTACTAAGAGTGATGAGAAGTGTGGTCTAAGGTTGGGAGGTTCTTGGAAGGTTTTCATGCAGTTGGTGATATTCTTACCAGGATAAATGCCAACTGTGTGATAAAATTACATGTTGCATTGTTATTTACATGTTTATTTTATGGGTTATTCTATGTGTGGTTATAATTTTCTTTATATGTATGGGTAATGATTGTATATGATCCATGTATATGGTTACTATTATTTCGGTGTGAATCCATGCATTTACATAATGTATTTGTCTGTTTACATTTTATACATATGTTTCCACAAGAGCTATGTGTGCATATATTTTAATTGCATGCAGTTCAAAAATTCATGTGGCATAGCTAAGTTGGATGTTGGGCATGTTACCATATGTTCCGTAGACAGAATGAAAGCATTCTCTGGAGTAGCATGGCCCGGTCTGGGTGGCTGAGGATGTTACAATCAACATCCGCTGATACTAGTCAATAACTCCATCCTCATATTGAGTGTGATCAACCTACTTCACCCTTACAAGTTGTTGACTCTCCAAGTTCACATGACGTTGTATATTTTGAGTTACCTTCAGAAGAGACCATCCTGGATGTCATGGATTCCATAGATAAGACAAAGGAAGATTAGAATCGTGAAGAATCCTTCCTCTCTAGTTTGGAACCCATGAGAGTTGGCATGATGAGTCTTGATCCAAGACTAGGGACATTTGTTGAGGCATCCAATAAACATCTTGATATTGGTCCTTCTGTTCCTTGGTTATATTTTTTAGAACTTGCCTCTAAATTCTTTGCTTCCCATTATACTAAAGATTTATGTTTTGTACCTCCTTCATGTCTTGATCGGAATCATCAAGGATATATACCTTAGCTCACGAAACCACTCAAGATGCATATCTTTGGCTGTAGATATTCATTCCTATTTGGCATCGCCTCGACATGGTAAATGATATGATTCCAACATCAACTTGTCGAGTGAAATATATGCTATCTATTTTGACAATAAATTGTCAACCCGAGGCTTGTTGGCTTTGAGGTGATAGCATTGTATGTGCAGGTGTAGAGATCCAATCTAGCATAGCCTAGCCTAATCTAATGCTAATAAACTCAAATAATGAAGAGATTTACTTTAAATTTACAGAGTAATCTACAACTAGGAATGATAAATTCATTATTCTAAGTGAAAAAATATTGAATACAAGAAAACTATATTTCTTTAAAAACAACCTATGTTCATGGGAAATGAACTCATAAAGAAAACTATTGTCAAAAAATAATTATTTATAGTGAACTCTATTCTTAAAGAACCTCTTCAAAAACTCACAATTACTCAGAATTAACGTAGTCTATAAATTTTGTACAAAAATATTTTAAATCAACTCTTATCCTATCACTCTAGTGATGGAAATAAAGTTAACCATTTATGCAAATCAATAAACTCATAACTAGTACTAATTAAAAATCATAACTCAAAATCGTAACCAGGATATAATTAAAAAAAAATCATAATTCAAAATCGACTTTGATCCTAGCATTCTAATGCTGAAAATAAAGTGAAAAGTTCATATAAACCTACAATAAGTAATTGGCCTAATTTAATAAAGTAGATGTGGCTAAAAGAAACAATGCATAAGTAACCAAACTATGAAATGATTTACAATTTTATAAACATAAATAGGGAGCTAGGTGTAAAAAACTTTTATGAAAATGAATTACAACCTGCAAGCAAGATATTAGGAATCTAAATAAAAACAAGTAAACATGGACTCTGTCTAAATTGCTATTCTGCAGGGTGATTTACAACTTATGGAAAAGAGACATGGTGATATAATTAAACAATCTATAAGCCAATAAACTACAAATTGCAATCAAAATGTTAGGAATCAAAATCTAAACAAGTAAATATGGACGTCCACACATGCTCTATGATATAGAAAAAATTTAGGAAGTGAGTTGCAAGTTAGAAGACATATACAGTGACATGATTTAAACAAACAATTCAAAATTAAAGAGATATACACAGTGATATGAATTAAACAAACAATTCAAAATTGAAGAGATATGAAAGGAAAATATAAAGATGCAAATACATACTGATATGAGTAACTACCCAAACCATTGGTGGTCCCCCCATAAGGTCACGGCGCTACTTCACTAGAAAAATGAAGTCATAGAATTAACACAACATTGGTATTGATCATTAAAAATAGAGTTTACAACCAATTTGAAGATAATGTCTATGTATATTAATAAACATTTGTGTCCCTTCATGGTACATGAAGCCATCATTTATATATTTATACAGGGCTTGAGAGGTTGACCACCGGAAGGGTCGAAACTATCGGAAAAAAAAAATTTCTATTAATAGAAAGAATCTTGCCCAACATCCTCGTGTGCTCTAAATAGCAGCTTCTACAACCACCCAAGTCCTAATGTGATGAGATCCATATCTGAAGGCCGTGAGTGGGCACAAAACCCATGTTCCCAATTCTCCCATCGAAGCCCGTTGATGTGCTAACCGCCAACTCCACTGTGTTATGAGTGTCAGATCGAGTGTCGGATGGAGTGTTGCATGGAGTACCAAATCAAGGGTTGGAGGGCCACATCAAGGACCACAGACTACTATCAATATGTCCACAATTTTAGGAAACAAACCATGTGCGACCTAATTGGGCATATTAGGCATAAAACCCATGTTCCATATCTTTCTGATTCAACGTCATCCTCCCAAAAATTGAGCTCGAAGTTCACTACCTGGAAAACGGCTGGATGAAGGTTTGGATGAAGGTATGGATGGAGGTCTGAATGGAGGTCCGGACGAAGGACTAGATGGAGGGTTGGATCATGTTTTTGGCGTGTTGAAATAAAACAAGAAATGTTAAGAAATCGTAATCACTCAATGGAAGATAAATTAACATAAAATCATTACAAAACATAGATTACACATACCCCATATTTTTCCATGGAAAATTGATGCACAAAACCTGATAATACCTTCGAAAAGATATAAATAAAAGCATAAAATATATGAATTCCATGTGCAAAAAAGGGGTTTGGGAATCAGAAAAATAGGTAAAACACAGATTCATCACAGCTCATGAGTTCATCGGTGATGATAAAGATCCTTGTCTTGAGCCTGGAAGCGAGATCTACTTGGTGTAAATTATCACGATGCATAGTGCCTTGTATATAGGTGTGTGGTGTGAGTGATTTTGTTTTGCATATATCATATCCAAAAAATACAAAAATATTTTCTTTTGATATTTCACTACGCATTTTGACCCTTGAATTTAGTTTAGATGTGTTGAAAGGATTACAGGGAGTTTTTAAAGAAATGGTGACTTCCCCTTAAATTGAGGTATGTGTTTTTCAAACAGGAATATAGGGATAGGTTTTTCCCTACATTCACCATATTTCACTATTCACTCTCCATTCTTTCGTTACTTTTCCTTAGGTTTGATCCCGTCAATTTGTGACATTATCCACTCTATGTTTTCATTTCATAACATGCATGGTAGTGCCTAGCCTTCATGGGTTCCCTAGTTAGAACCTGTATTTCCATTTGGTTCCCATGCTTCGATTTCATGTAGGTGTGGGATCCCTCCTATAGCCCTGCCATGACTTAATGATTGAGCCTTATTCTCCTCTCTTCATCTATTTTCTAGCGACATCCTATGGGGGTTACCAATTTTTATTTTTTATTTTTAATGGTGTCCTATGCATTTTTTTCTTGTGTCATATCTCCTGTCATTGCACTACTATTGGCCAAGATCTCACTTATCTCTATTGTAGTAGCCTTGACCATCCACCTTTTGCATTATTTGGCCTCTGTTTTGCATCCACCTACTCATGGAGAGAACACCTACTAAGAGTGGATCTCACTTACCATTACCATTTAGATTCATTTTTCTTAGGTCGGTTCTATGTGCTTGGAACATAGAGTCATGTTGTTAAGCTACTGATTCTCTCCACACGAGTATACTTTTATCTCTTTTTAGGACTCGTAAAAGAAAAAAATAAAGATACATATCATGTACACTTTTGTCCCTTTTTAGGACTTGTAAAAGGACAATAAAAATATACTACCGAGAATACATTCATCCTTATTGCATGCTCATTAAACCATGAAGGAGACATTAAAACAAAAAAGATAAAAGAAAATAGGTTTTTTTTTTACCATTGGTCTATGCTCTAAATGGAAGCGTTAGTCGAGTCACCATTCAACATGGAACTTTTTTGAGTCCTCATCATACAGTTGGGTTTTAGCTTTCCTAGGAGCCATCCCAGTAATATGATTCTGAGATACTCCTTTAGTTGTTTACTCTTCGAGTCATCATGGATATTACCTCAATGCATCCTACATTTTTTAACTATATTCTCCCAACTCTTGTGTCTCTCTTCTAAGTCACCATTGTGTCGTGTTATATGTTTAAGGGAAGTTTAAGCCTGATTCAACCATTTATTGTTTTTTTTACTTTTCAAGTCGGCCATCCCTATGTCAATTGTACTTGGTGATACTCTCTTTTCACATCATCTCTCGGTGTATGTTTCATGTCGATTGATGGGGGAGAGATTAAGGCCCTCCTTCAATGGACCTCTTCTTATAGAATTCAACACATTATCTAGGAGAGGGATCTAGAAACTCACTAATACCTTCGATCTTACAGTCCTCAGTGGCATGCCTCCTCATGATCAACAATGGGTTCATAAAATTGATTCTTTATCAATCAATTCTATGGGTGTTCAACATCAGATCCTTTATTCATACATGCTGGATTTTACTAGGTACCTTGGGGTCCATCTTCCTCATTGACAGGTCCCCTCACATCTATTAACAATATCCATCAATGATAGATAATTAGACAATCTCTACCATGCTCAAAATAAAATCATTTACTTGCATCATGTAAATTCATACAATTGGGGTTTGGGATGAATAACTTGGGTTCAAGGAAACATAATTCCTTTACAACATCCCCTCCCAAGTTACAATGGACTATATCACTTATATATGAGTACTTTGAAGACTTCGGAGGAACTTTCCTTAGTTCTTATTGTCTTCCTAATGTATATCTGTTGTGTCTTAGATGCACATTACATTGTATCATGGATATGTTCTTATTGATGACATGTATTCACCCTATATTCTCTCATGGCCATGATATTACATTTCATGTCATAGATCCGCAGTGTATTTTTTGGTGGCCATGATTTTCTACTCTTTAGAGTTTGAGCATGTATACCTAAGGAATGGTATATATATGATTTCATCCTTGGTGTTTGATTCCAAGTACTCATTGTCCTCTAAATCACCTTTGTTGTCTCCTCACGCTTCCTTACATGGACACTATTTTATTGTAATGTGTTTTGGCCATCCATTCCTTTCTTGACCTCACAAATCAAGGGGCATCTATTATATCCTTAATTTCCACCCTACAGGGCCAAAATAGAATCTGTTAGAATATGAATCCCAAGACACATATCTAGCTCAATATTTGGGACTTGTTTAGAGTCGTCGCGGGTCGTACATGAGACAATAAGTGACAATAGTCACTGGTCATCTATATTGTAGCAAGTGATGATCCATGAAACCTTCTAGATTCACATAGTTACTAAGAGGTAAGTGAGGGATTACTTGTATATTTGTGGAATGATCATTGGAACTCACATCATTTGAGATCCATTAGGTTCTAGAATATCTAGCATCTCTCACAAGCCTCTTTCAAGGATATATATGAAAAATGCTAGTCTTGACCAAGAAAAGGAAGAATCATTTGCATAGTTATGATGTACAATTATATATGATATTCTCCATCTACATCAATTGTAGTCAAGTTTCCTAGCATGGTTGGAGAAGTGAGGAGGGTCAAGGAGAAAGGAGGAAAGAGGAATGAATCTATGCCAAAGATATGATATCTTTGATGCACTTTTTTCATTTTCATTAATAGATATTTGGTTTTCCCCTATATACATTGTTCAATTCAATTGTTTAATATAGATCTGGTATTATGTTAAATAAATCATGATACATATAATAGGCTTGCATTTCTTAACATTTTAAGAGAAAGTAGATTTATAGTTGTTTGTCTCCTGGTGTGCGGGAAGCAGGTTGTAGGAGATGGAGTTGCATTAGATGGATATGGAAGGACAATTGTTTATTGCAAGGCATGGTCACCAATATTCTTAGTTAAAAGGTAGTGAATCCACTTATGTCTAGGGAAAATCATTAGAAGTATATCCCGACTACTCGTCTAGGATCAATAGGCAAGTCCTAGGGAGATCTAACTTACCATACTCATGAGATTTTTACAATAACATAGTGATACAAACTTCCTCACATGTGTTCCCTAGAATAATGACCCTAGTTTCCTTTTAGTGATCATGTTGTTTAATACCCCTAGGGATTTGGATTCCAACTAATCCCCATATTAAAGTTGAAACACGTGCATTTTTATTCTCATCATGTTGAAAAACATACCCACTAGACTCCTACACTTATGATTGGTATTTTTTGGATTTTCACCTATCACAAGTCCCCACTGCATCCAAACAATGATAATCCTTAGTTTTTATTCCTCCATTTACCCACCCCCAAGGAGATTTGCCTTAACGCCCCTACCACTGATTACTTTAATTTTCAATTTTCAACTAAAATATTAGTGTTGATTGGTTGTTAACCAGGGGAATTGATCTCCTCATTAATCCTACATATCCCCAATTGGTTTCCCCCATGGAATTTCAATTGGATATCATGTCCCTCGACAAACTATATTGGTTTATTTTCTTCTCCTTTTGGGTAATAAATATATTACCTTTTCCTCTTAGCACCCCTTTTGGAAATAATGGGAGGGATTTGTTCTTTTATAGTACTCAGTTTATTTGTTGGAAGAACCTCCATGTTTCCCTTCTTTAGAGCATCTGAGATGAGTCACTTTTATGTACCATGGAGTATGTATAGTTCCACATTATTTCCTATTACAATTTTTAGCACCTACATGAGTCATACCTATCACATGTTTCCCATATTTGACCTCTAGTTGTCCTAGTGGTCCAACTGATTTGTCCATGAAAATACTTGTACCTGGTAATTGACCATTCCATACAAAATTCTTTGAGTCATTTCTAGGTAAACCTTGAATATATTCTTTAAATAAGGGAAGCCTTGAGTCCATTTCTCATTGTCTTCCCATCCATATCAGGTTTCATTATTTTTCAGTCAAATATTACTTTCTACCTCACTTTGGTTCCAAGGAATCATCATTTCCTTGATTCTAGTGGGCCTTCCCCTATCAAATTCAACACAATTATTCTATGGGTGTGGATTAGAGTATTGTGTACCTTGTACTCATGTTCAAAATTTGTAGTTCCTCATACCAAGTAGAGGGATTTCTCAATGCCCTGTGACTTGTTTTTTTCTCATGTGCTCGACCTCAACTCATCATCACACACTTAAGAATCGTACACTTGACAGTTCCATGATATAGTTGATTTTACAAATTTCCCAGACATGTGTGAGATGCATCATACATTAGGGGGGGATTTCCCTTCAAGTAGTTCACTGCATGTTGCAACATTAACATTTTCTTCTAGAGATATAACTCTATTTCTTGTAATTTGGATATCGACCCTAAGGAACCCTTTTTCATTCATGGGTGTTGATAGAATTCTCTCTATCGACATCAATACCTTCATTCTAAGGGATAGTTCTAAGTACCGTGGTAACTATCCACCTCCTCAATGGGTTACCATAGACCAACCTGAGAGAGCCCTCATTTATAGTAGACTTGGTAGCTGTTGGGCCTCAAAAATGTCACATTTATATCCTCTTTTTCCTTCACTATTCCTTACATTTCATCATCCCATTAACCTTCCATCATACCATTTCCATAATGATTCTTGGGTTTCTCCTTATTATTTTCCATTGTATTAATTTCAGTATTATAAGTGAATTTATGATTAAATATTAGAAAAATGACATATTTCAATTATATATCAAGGTGGGATGAATTTGATGATGTGTGCAGGAATATTTGAAGATTCCAACAAAGTCAAAGTTCACCACCTATCCTCAAATTCGAATTACATCTTCAAACTTTGAAGATTTGAAAGAGATTTGAAGATAATCATTTAAGCTAACTTCAAGGAGAAGATCATGGAGATCTAGATAGGATATCTTATCCAACATATGTGTGGAGGATTTGAAGGAAAAATTTGAGAGAATAGTGGATCTATCATTATGACACTCATGCATATAAGAGAGTGTTCTCTCTTCACTTGGGGGAGAATCATATCATTCGGGGGGTGAGACATCATGTAATGAATAATTTGGGAAGTTGGAGTTAGAGATGAGAGATTAGAATTAGATCAACTTGAAGTCTTAGGAGGGGATTCGTGGCTTTGATTCTTAGCTTTGTTATTCTTTCATGCTTTTTCATTTGACTCTTGTAATATAAATTGAGATTGATATATTGTGTGAGCTCAAATCTGTTATTTGTCATTCAACTCTTCACATGTTGTATTGTTTTTCCCTTATGCAATTTCGATGCTTTCCTAGATTAATTTCATTTCAACAGTGTAGATTAGATTACTTCCACTTCATTCCTGCATATATAGTGTGTGTGCTTCGTAAGCCTACAAACCTTGGATTGAAAAATTAAATGGTTGGGCAAATACTACAATGGAATTAAATGACAATATTTCCGCCTAACATTTTGGCGTCGTTGCCGAGGAAGCGCAATAGATTGAAGTTTAGTTTGATTTCTTGCAAGTGTGTCTTCATGTGTTGGTAAGGGGTCATAGGAGCTACTTGAGTGGAGACTCCTCATGTTCTCCTTGCTAGCTCTAGAGTGTGAATTTCAACTTATGCAAATCTCATTTTTCGTAAGTGTGAATTTCAATTGTAGCAAGTGTGTTTTCCGCAACTATGAAGAGTATTTTTCACGTGTTTCAACAAGTATGATTTCTAGTTTTGTTATTTTAATTTGGGTACTATAAGAACCCCTTTTTCAGTATTTTTTAATAATGAGTGTCAGCTTGGAACTACTCACTCAGATCCTCATGAAAGTTGGGATCTCCTCTTCTCAAGAAGAGGAGATCTTGATAGCCATTAAAGATTCAAACACTCCACCAGCAGCAAACAAGGATTCAAGATCTGAAGACTCCTATATATTTGATGACGAACAATCATTCGAGCAAGAGATTGGGGAAGATGAAGAGGAGTTACAACAAGATCTGGGCGAGGAAAAAAATGCCTATGAAATCATTATCGAGCAATGGTTCCAGTTAAGCACTCAATCAAATAAATTTTATTTCTTAGATAGTTTGTTGTTACAGCAACAAAATTCGTTTATTCAGGTAAATTTCTATTTTTCATTTGAAAAATTGCACATGAACATATTGTTGTTACTGTTGCGTTCTTGGCTCCACTAGAAATTTTCCTACATGTAACCAATTTTTAATTCTAATTAGCATAGAGTAGGTAGGCTAATGAATAAAACAACGTTTTTGCTCTAATTTTTTTAGAATATGTATGCTCTCCTCTACGCTTCGAACAATCACGAGGATCAAAAAATAGAGATGATTTGGACTTCAAGAATGAATGTTCTTGCAAACATGCTTAGCAGTAAATCACAATAAAACCAATTTAACATGTTGATGCAATGAAATTTTTAGGCTATTGCAGCATGCTGATACAATGAAAATTTACATGTTGTTACAACATGCTGAAACAATGAAATTTTTACATGATGAGACAACCATTGTTATAGAAAAATTTAATATGCTGAAACATTGATGTTTTTATTTTTTTTTATTTTGTAAGAGTGATCTGCAAACAACAAAACAATAGTGGTGTTAGGATAAAATAAAACAAAATGAAAAAAATATATATAACAATAAATGGTCTACAAATTCATGAGTTTTTCCCTACTGAACTGTCGGGGAAGGCTGAAACAATGCTAAAACATGGTCAGTGGAAATCCATTTAAACTGTGCAAAAAATTGTTTCCTGGTGCAATAGTTTCCGGTTTGAAGTTGCCTGTTCATTTATGGTTTGAGTTTCCGAAACACCCCTTGAATTACAACCTGCACATCATATATGGATCATAGTTTTTATAAAGGGAATATGACCGAATTTGTATTAGACCAATCTATCTGTCACAAATACCTCATTGTGTTAGCTTGACAAGAACCATCTTTGAAAAACACCATCTGAATTCAAAATAAGTAGTGATTCTTCATCCAAAATGTCTATATGCAGTACAATCAGTTCTCTCTAATGACTTCTTCAGAACTATGAAAATGCTCTTTGAAATATTTTGTTATTGCATATTGGAAATCTCATCATTCCTAGAAAGAAGAAAGTTGTTTTTTTTTAAGTTTGAATCTATTTTTTTCTACAGTGGCATGAAAGCTTCTAAGTAGTGTGACACTATTCGTTATGCGTGGCAGACATGATGCAATATTTAAATGTTTTATTTAGAATTTGGTAGATTTTGCAGATCGAAAGTGCGTGCTCAAATTGGATACAAGATCTATGACAATAAATTGCTTAATGGAATATGTGTAAAGTACATATGAGACAATTGCATCAAATACCTTGGGAAAAAGAAGCTAAATATTCATGGATGGATGTTGCTATTGTTTTGTTTTTTTAAAAACTAGGGCCAGGGAACCCAAGAAACCGAGATATCAGTCTTGAAAAACGACGAGGTAGAGGTAGCTTCATGAGGTGGAAACTACATGACTCTTTAGGGAAAATTAGTTTCATTGGAAATTACATATGGTCTTGTTGTTGGAGGTGCTGCAAGAAGTGCTAATTATTGAATAAACAAGATCGAAAATCACATGGAGTGGGCATGAATGTTTCAGATGCGATCTGGATATGATCTGGATGTGAACTGATTTTGGGCCGAGATGTCAGTGGTGAAGCTCCAGCCATTGGAAGTACAGTTAGGCAGTTACATTTTCAAAGGGATTGAACGAGGAAATAGGAAACAAATTCTGATCGTGATTGCATATCCACAAGTCAATATCCAAATACATCGGCACCAATTAATTCACAATCAGTCCAGATCCTGAGCGATAGGCCATTTCAATAAAAATCGTTGTCATTAATGAATTGGATGCGGCCACTCTAGATTTCTTTGCACAGATGATAATGCCTACGATCAATAATTTCTTAATGACTCCCGAGAAAAATGAAGAAAATGCATCCGAAATTATGCCCATGATTTTACTGCTAAATTCACAATGGCCAACATTGCAATTTTCATAAATTGATGAAGACTCGGTTGTATGCCAAGGTTGGCTCGCCATTTATTTTTTCTTCTTGGGATGACTTGAACAAGTGATCTATGACTGGCTTAATCTCCATCTATATAGGCGATGATTTAGGTTTTCTGTATTTAATTTTTATTATTGGCTGGAGAATCTCCGTGGTGATCCATGTTCCTTACAGTTTTTGCAATTCTTTGTACTTTCTAAATCACTGCAATTCTGCGTCGATTCAGAATCCCCTGACAAGATGCCTCATGAAAAAAAAATCTTCCAACATCCATTCGCCTACTGTGGGTGTGGTGATTTGGGCAATCCCTTGCTCAATCGAACAATTGATGGGTTTCTCAAAATTGGAACAGTGGACGCTTCACGAATGCTTGTTGAAGAGACTTGGCTCGCATGGACATATATGTTCTCATAGTTAGAATGATCTGGAGATTTGGCAATCCTCATGTTCTATGTGTTCATTGGTTACAGGTTTAATCTAATCGGTAAGATCAATCCTGTAGGTGTATCCCTGACTAAAATGAAATAAATTCCATGTCGACGATTCCTTTTATCCCTACAAGAATGGACAAATAATCCGCTCGATTCCCTGCTATCGTTTGACATATTAGAGAATGAGTAGAGAAAATCATGTTGGGAGAAGGCAATTCGAAAAACAATGGGCCCGACACTTTGAGAAATTGAATGGAGGCTTTCCTTGTGCTCCAGCTCAACTCACATTATATACGGTTTTATCACCTTTCTTCCGAACGATTCAAATACCTCGCGCGAATGACGAGAGGCCATATAACTTGCAACATCTGGGAGGTCGAGACCTATTTTAGTTGATATCCCAAAAGGGTTTTCAACTGTAGCTGACTGTTCCAGATTGGAACAATGCAATAAAAATATCATGGCTATATGGAATGACTCCCAAGACCCCACAAATTTCTCAGTTAGAACCGATCGTGTGCAAGTTGTTGATACGGTTTCATCCTGTGCTTCTGTGTCTACTGTCTCTTGCTCAAATCCTGTTGGAAATTCCTTATCTGATGATGAAAGGTCATCAATTTACATGAATACGGGAACTCAACGAATGATGTGAAGTCATTAAATGTTGGGACCTCAACATTGCTAACATAAAGGGTATTTGGACCCTCAACACCTATGGATGAGTTTCTAGGAGATACATGTGAAGCAATTAAAAAGCATGTAAGGTCTGTGAGCATTGATCAGGCCACTGAAACTTTAAAAGAAAATTATGATTAAGTGGCTCAATATTCAGTCAAGTAAATGTGGAATTAGATGCAACTGTCAGAGATTTCAAGATACAAAGACACTGACAACAATGTTCCCAACTTGGGCAGTTCATCATTATGAAAATCAAACCAATGGTATTTATAACTCTGAATTAACTTCAACAGATCTATCTTTATTTGACGTGAATCATTAGCAATCCAATGGCATTTTCAGTTCTATGAGAATTTGTGAATCAAACAATCTTCTTCCAAACTTACCAACAACTGGGAACTAGAAGGTGAGGTTTATCTTTTCTTATTGTTTGGGCTGTGTAGCGATGGCAAAGTAATGGTGAAATTGTGAAGGAGACTTTGTTCAGTATTCCATCTGATTGGTAAGATCGATGATGAAGGAGGGTAGCAACAATTCTCGAGGTTCATCTATGGAAATTCACCAGGCACTTACTCAATTCAATACCATAAAAAAAAATGTCCTTTGTTACCATTAACAAGGAGAAGTATTCACAACATAAGGGTATACCAGACCTACAGGAAAGGTCGTTGTTTTCATTACAACTTCTAGTCTTGGTGCCACCAACTTGGTAAGTTGTCTTGCGGATGCATTGTTTGACAACAATCCTTTAAGTTGCCTTCACGCAAGTCCAACTTGAGTTCTGGGTTCCTGAAAACTATTTTTTGTAATCAAGTTTGATTTCCATAATCTGCATTTTATTTTTAGCTAGAGAATCATTTGGGTCATGATTGTCTATGCATGCTTTCTTTTGGATGAATATCTGCATTACCATTGATCTAACCAGAACACTTGGATCACCATTGAAATAAAATAGATTTCTTTGTTTGTTTGTTTACACAATTATTTATTTGTTTATTTTGTTTTTCTTTAAACAAATAAATAAATAAAATACAAAAAATATATATAGTTATTTTAAACCAAACATAATAACAACAAATAAACATAAAAATTGGAAAAATATATAAAAATTCCAAATGGAAGTTTTAAAACATTCTTGAAAGCAATAATAAATTCATGTTTTCATGTTTAACATTCATTTGTTTTTCTTAAGTCACTTTGGCAGCAATCAATGTCTAAGCGAATAAGTGAAAACAACAGGTATAATTGTATTTATTTTCTATCTCAATCAGCTCGCATTTGTACTTATCTCTTGCGGTTTATGTTTTGTGATGCTTTCACGAAGTTTTGATTGCAGGATTAGTACTAAATATTGATTGCAGGAACAAGACGCTCATTTTCTATGCCACGGTAATCTTTAAGAAAACCATGTTTGCTAGATAGCTTGAATGAGTTGTTACTCAACAACAATTGTTACACATCTTGATGTTTGTTGTTACACAACAAATATTTGCGCATCTTGATGTTTGTTGTTACACAGTGACCATGCTAATGCACCATGCTGTGATACCCATACTTCCGCATTTTGCCCAATTTCATGTTGTAACATTGTCCCATTTATCCTTCAAATCCGATTGGTCATGTTGTACAACTGTCCCTATGCTTGAAGCCATCTTCCATTGCCTTAACCTTCATGCTTTCACACACCTATTTTTCTGAATTGCATACATTCGTTTATCTTTTTCAGTACCTTTTTTCCTTTCCGGTTTTCCTTCTGAATAAAACAAACCCTCTTTCCATGATTACATTTCTTTTCCCTAAACCCTATTGCAACTGAGATATTTACATTTATAGTCCTACCAATATTTTTATAAACTCGCATTGACTAATGTGGGATTCCTTATCGACCACCTTTCAACAATCTTGCCCGATCAACCTCGACACCTTATCTAGGATATAGACTAGAGTTCCTTTTTGAGTACCTTGAGGCTTGCATGCCTTAATGGAAATTTATCTCGCTGACGATCATGGGAATAAATCAATGTCCCTTGATCGTTAGATCTTGAAAGTGGATTGACATCAGCCCATCTATTCGCACTTCAAAATATGTACTCAGGTACCTTGACACTCATTGACATCACTGGTGAGTTTGTCTCGCATTGGTTAACAACATTCATCAATGGTCGGTAATCCAATGATTTCTCTTCAAGCTCGACATCGACAACTTCATTTGCATGATGAGAATTGTACCATCAGTTTTGTAGAGGGTGAAGAATATACACTTTTTCATGATCCCTTCAGCAGTTGCAACAGTTTGATTTCAGATCTATGAGAGTACCACAGTTCCATATTCTCTGCCTTCCACATTTCTCATGATTCAACAGTAGCAATTCAGATTCCTTCACTTCCCATGATCTAGTTACAGCAGCAACAACATCAACAACAGGGATGATTTTAAGGATGGAATTTTATTTTGAAGTATAGAAACCTTTGCGAATCTTACTAATCTTTCATATGCCAACTATAAATGTTTGACGATATTTTTGTAAAAATATTCAAATTTCTAAGGATTTTATATAGTTTTTATAAAATTTTGGCGATTTTTCAGGTAAAATTATTTTATCCTATAGAATATGGGCGAATCATTTTTAAAATAGCGAATCTCATTTTTGGAAAAACCATAGAAAATTAGCCCATGAGAGAAATTTAGCCCCTAAAATCATCTATGAGATTCAACAGTTCCATTTTCCTGATCTTGCAGCAATGAAACCTTCCATCTTCCATTAGTTACAGTCAGGCATTCTTTTCTCTTGCAGTTACAACATTTGCAGTTAGAGCACTAATCACATTTTCTTGATCCAACAGCCACAATAGCTACATCTACTTTTTGGGTAAGTGAAGGTATGTTCTTTTCTAATCTTTAATCACACAATTCCTTATATGCCGACTTGAATATTTTGGAAAATTTCCTCACCATGCTCTCTTTCCTTACATGACCTACACTAAGTTGCATGAGGGCATGCAACTGATTCAGTTGGGGGGGGGGATATATTCACTACCAGTGTTCCATTTTCCCACTATTATCACTCCATTTTTCCATCTCATTTACTGTTCACTAACATTTCTTTTCCAACGACACTTTGTTGCATTTCTATTGATATACATATTGGCATGATTCATAAAGATAAAGAAAAGTCTTTCTTATACTCATCAATGCTCTCTTATGAACATTGATAGCTTATTATTTTCAGTGAAGTACATGGCTAAATTATTGCAGCAAGAAAATCAATAAGTGAAATGATTTTTGTTAACACAAGAACCAACATCTCTTGTATTCATGATTGTCACACAAGAACCAACCATAAGAAAAATTCACATGTTGTTACACATATTTCACATACTGTTACTCTTGTATCGCATACCCTGGAAACATTCCTTGTTAAAATAACATCATCAATCAAAGCCATAGTTTGAATGCCAAAAGTTATTAAGAAGATCCATGGATGGTTGCATGAGGACATGCATCAAGTTGAGTTGGGGGGCATGTTGGGCCATATAAATTTCACATTTATATTCTCTTTTTCCTTCACTATTCCTTACATTTCATCGTCCCATTAACCTTCCATCATACCATTTCCATAATGATACTTGGGTTTCTCCTTATTATTTTCCATTGCATTAATTTTAGTATTATAAGTGAATTTATGATTAAATATTAGAAAAATGACATATTTTCATTATATATCAAGGTGGGATGAGTTTGATGATGTGTGTAGGAATATTCGAAGATTCCAACAAATTCAAAGTTCACCACCTATCCTCAAATTCGAATTACATCTTCAAAATTTGAAGATTTGAAAGAGATTTGACGATAATCATTTAAGCTAACTTCAAGGAGAAGATCATGGAGATCTAGATAGGATATCTTATCCAAGATATGTGTGGAGGATTTGAAGGAATAAGTTGAGAGAATAGTGGATCTGTCATTGTGACACTCATGTATATAAGAGAGTGTTCTCTCTTCACTTGGGACATAATCATGTCATTCGGGGGGTGAGACATCATGTAACGAATAATTTGGGAAGTTGGAGTTAGAGATGAGAGATTAGACTTAGATCAGCTTGAAGTCTTAGGAGGGGATTCTTGGCTTTGATTCTTAGATTTGTTATTCTTTCATGCTTTTTCATTTGACTCTTGTAATATAAATTGATATTGATATATTGTGTGAGCTCCCATCTGTTATTTGTCATTCAACTCTTCACATGTTGTATTGTTTTTCCCTTATGCAATTTCAATGCTTTCCTAGATTAATTTCTTTTCAGCAGTGTAGATTAGATTAGTTCCACTTCAATCCTACATATATAGTGCATGTTCTTCATAAGCCTACGAACCTCAGATTGACAAATTAAATGGTTGGGAAAATACCACAATGGAATTAAATGACAATATTTCCTCCTAACAATAGGATCCCACATGCTCAACTTTAGCTCATCATTTCCCCATTGATATTTGTACATATATCCAGGATCCATCCTTAGATGTGGTTCCTCAGATTTGATTAAATCAATTTTGATGTACTCAGAGCCCTTAGTTCAAGTTTCCCTTAAATTAGATCATTTCATCTATTCATATCCCCATTCGTATTCAGTAGAGATTCTTAGGTTGATTACATCCCCCTTTACCCTGAGTAGGGGCATCAGTTTGTATGTACCTATATTATGTTATAAACCTAGTCCTTTTTCCCAGGAACATGTATATGGAACTATTCATATTATTACATTGTACTCTATCCCTATTTTCCTAGTACTATATTATATTTGAGAACTCGTGTTGTCTCACTAGTTCATCACTATTATGAAAGGGAACACTATTTTAATTATTATCATGAGTTACCTCAATGAGTATGTGTATACCTAACTCATCCCTATTGATATCATGTGACTCAACACCTTGTATCTATCTTATTGATAGGTATTCCTCTTCGACCTCTTCTACTGGTGACTTTTTTTCCCATGCTACTTTTGTCTCTTCTCAGCTACTTCATCCATCAATAAAATAAAACTATAATGTATGTTGGTCATACTATCTCTTCTTAATCTCATACATTAGGGGGCATATGCTATCACTTAAAATTGGACCACCTAGACAAAAATTCTACGTGTACTAGAATGCACTAGCAATAGTATGGGTACAATGAAATACATCCCACTTTTACACCATGTCCCATTAATTTACCTTTTAGGAACCCCTTTTATGAAGTAAATTTCATTTAATCAAGTCATGAAACCCCTTTTTATGACCTTTCCATATTAATTTTAATTAAAAAAGAAAAATAATGAGAGAAAATTCAAAAAAAATCTTATAGAAGTAAGAGGGTTTCCCCCCATCTCATCATCTCACTCATTTTTTACTTAGACATTCTTTCTCTCTACTCTCTTTATTTTGGGTGTCCTTTCCATTCGATTTTATCCATAGTTCATAAAACCCTAGCTTCTTGAGGATCCTTTTCATGTTGCAACCATCATATACAACCACTAGTAGAGGAGAGAGTAGCCACACACTTAGGGAACCCAAATAACCCTCCCAAGGAGAGGCCACAAGAATATCAACATCTTCAGGGGTTTTCTCCATAGGTGATGTTGTAAATCTTTGTCATTTGGGTAATGGATTATTCATTTATTCTTTGATGTATTTTTTTTCTTTCTCCTTCCTTTGTTTCATTTCATTTCTATCTTGAATAATAACATAGATCTAAGAGTAAATATGTCCATTTAAAACTAGGTTCTTTAGTTTTTCTAACATTTTTTCTATGATCTTAAAGAAACCACAAGATTTGAAAATTTGTTAACCCCTGTTGGAGATTTGCACCAACATAATGGTTGAAAAATTAGAACCTAAGGGTCAAGTTAGATCCCAAATAAGAAACAATGACAAAACCTAAATTTATATAAGATGATGATGAATATGATATTGATCACTTGGAGTGGTTGGGGATGAAAAATCAAGATTATATAACTCCTTTTATTGAATGTTTTTACTATTAAGATGGAATTTTTAAGTGGTTGACATCTCTTAATGAATATACTAGTTTGGAAACTAAATGGGATGTATTTGAAGATTTTTTCTAAAATAAATGGATCAAGGACAAGAAAGTGAAGGAAATGAAAAAATTCAAGATGAGTTAAAATAATAAAATAATAAAATAGTTCTTAGGGAACTCATTAATGTTGTTCATAAATTAAAACAACAAAAGAGGAGCAAATGAAAGTAGGAAAATCATGAATCAAGGGAATAATTGAGAAAGAAAGATGAATAAATTAAAAGGTTCCACAAGAACAATCAATACCTTGTTAATGATGTTATGATTACGAAAACCTAGATGCAAGATTTTGAATAAGAGAATAAGGATGAATATATTATTATAAAAGTTGAAGAGAATACTATCACACGACTTGAAGATGAAATTTGCAAGAAGTTTGAAGGATCCCTAACTACTAATAAAGTAAAATCATAAATTCAATCTGAAATTAAATAAGAACATAAAAATTTGATGGATCACAACACATTTTAATGTTCAAAAGGAGGAAGAGCACAAGATTTAGGAAGGTCACAAAAAACACTTGAAGAAGGTGAACTCTATCTTTAGGATATACATGTAAAATATTATGGTATTATCTCAAAGTCTGGAGTAATCAAAGAAAAAAAATAGAGGATAGAGGATTTCAATGTCTCTAAAAATAAAAATTTTGATGTTGGTGTGCATAATGAAGGAAAATTGTCATAGGTGACATCACCACCTTCATTATCAAGAAATTATCCAACAAATATTAGAAAATGGAAATCAACAATACCAAGGAAGAAGATGGGATAATTAACAATATTCATGGAACAAGGAATCAAAGAACCATGATTTATAAACCTATCATAAAATACCAATGACTACAACAAATTGAAGAAGTTACAACAACAACAGATGGAACCAAAGGAAATAAAATGATGTAACAATTAGATATCAAAGTTTAATACTAAAAACAATTGAATTTGGATGGATGGATCATGAAAAGTGGCAATGAGAGAGAAAACATATAAGGAAATTGTATTACCTACGTTCATCACATGTAGATCCTTTTAGAAACTTTTCAAATAAGTGTAATATGATATGATCCTAAAAGCGGAATATATGGGGTTAATGTTTAAGTAAAGGGGTAAGTGTATATAGAAGTTAATATAGTCATTATTAATATTTGAACATATGATTTGAATCTATGAATGTATCAACAAATTATTTGGAGGGGTTCACATATTTTATAAGTTATAATATAACTTTCTCTATTATTTCTTGGGGAGTTGTGCTCCATCTTCACATTTTTTATACATTGTGTGTACTCTAGTTTATTATGTTATTTTAAATATTTGGTACATAACATTAATCTGATAAATATACTTGAAATGTTATTAATACCAAGTGCATAACCAACCATTTATCATGTGGTCAGTTAGTAAAACTATGAAATAGTCCATGGGTTCATTAGATATTAAAGAGTATCCTTAATTTGGTTAGATATCAAAGAATACTTTCCAAAAATATTTTTTTTATTCCCACAATATATTTCCATGTTAAAACTCCCTATTTTTACTAAATATCTGAGGAAATCATTTTTCCTGAAATTTGTAATACCCATTTTAATTTTCACCCATAATATGGTGACATGGAACTATCTTTATAAGCCATGTATGCATATTATGCAATCTGAAGGATTACCTTTTTCCTTTTATTTTTCCTCATTTTAATTTAACCAACTAATTGATTGGAGAATAATAGATCTTTTATCAACACAAAATTCTTTTCGTCATCTAATGAGGTCAAAATGGTCCATATTACCGAAATCATGCCTCCTCTTCTCTTTCAAAAAGTTGAAACTTAACAAAGAGACTAGAAGTAAGAAAGTTAGGTTTTGAATCATTAGCATATCAATGTCTACATCACACTACTTATTGGGTGTGAGAAAATAATTTCTAGAAACTACATGCACAAATTTCTATGACCATTTATTTATTTCTACCTAATTGGGATTCATTACAAAGTCCTTCAACCTAAGATATTTTTCATGTCTTGTTAAAATACTTTATTTTGAAAGGTTGTAGATTGATGGATAAACACATGCAACGACTCAATATGGAATATTTAAGGGATATGTTTTTTATTTTAATGCTCAAACAACTATATAAAATGTTGTAAAATTGAGAGCTTCCTTTTTCATAAAGAGGGTTCTGGGCATCAAATAATAAAGATAAATAATATCATCCAAGGAGAATGAATACATCATTTTGGATATTGAAGGGTGTGTTATAACATACATAGTTTTAATCCTTACAAATTATAATGTAATTGTATAAATTTGATTTAGGCTAGTGAGTCAGTATGTTTTGGGGGTCAGAGATCCCATATTGATTAAATGGTCGAGGGCCAAACTATGTATTATGTACTTGAAATTAATAATAAAATTAGTAATTTCCAGCTGCGATACGAGATAGATGAAAATGATGGGGCACTATAATTCCACAAGAGAGAGGGGTCTAAGGGTGAAATATCCATGGGTATTAATCCAACCCACTTTCCTAAAATTGTTATCATTGTGTAAAACTTCTATTTATTATTGAGCATTCCCAAAGCTATGTTTTAATAATAGGTGTGATCATTTCACCATATACAATATCTCAATATTGTCACCCAAACATAGGCACAAATACCACCCTCGAGCACCTTAACCTTGACATAGATATTAATTATGAAAGAAAACCCTAGAACCAATAGCCAACCAAGGTAGCGTACCTCTCTCTAGGGCTATCATATGAAGGATAAATTCCAAACCATAACCAAAGATAAAGTCCAAGCCAAAACTGAAAATTCCAATTGCAACAGTTGCAGCTGAAGCTCCTCTCCAAACTTGTGCACCACTAGTCTTATGCAGTTGTGGGAGAGAGGATGAAAAATGACCTCTAGCGCCCTCTTATTTATAATCCTCCAAGTGACCTAACTAGGTCGAATTCTACTTCTAGAGGCTAATAACTCAATAATAAATATTCTCTTGATTTGACTTGCCTCCTAGGGTTATTATCCAACATTTTAAGGTTTATCTTGCTTCCCAAACTATTCTACTCTTGTTAGGGTTATATGTAGAGGTTAATACCTCCTACAACTACCATAATGGGAGGTTCATCCTTTATACACATCCAACTTGTTATATTTTATGAAGATATAAGTTTTTGTTTTGTTTATTATGATTATTTCATTGTGTAAATGATATTTGAATGTTTCATGTTTGTTGTGTGCATACGATATGCATTCATGTTTTTATAACTTTTTTATATGCATGGGTAAATAAGCATATTGTTTTGTTGTAATTTTTATGGACCTTTTTCCCCTTGGTTTTATTTTATACGTATGGGGATTTTTTTTTTAATTTGTATTTAGTAGGCTAAGTCATTTTCCACAGTGATGAGACTCATCTTGGAAGGATGGGTACGTTACATGTGGAGCATTCTACTCTAGAAAAAACTATTTAACCTTTCTACTATAATTAATTCTAAATCCCCCCTCCCATAATACCTAATTCTAAACACTTCCGATATCTAAATATTTTCAACATATTAGACATACCCTTATAAGTATATATACTAGGAAAAATATTTATTTCATTTTTTGTAATTTCAATCCCCCAATATGAATTTGTGTGGTATAATATTTCTCAATTAGTGAACCCCCATGTGGTTCCTACAAACCATTATTTGCTTTAATCAAATTTTTCCACTAATCTTCTTATCTAGTTATAATTTTGTGATTACCACTCCTCAATGAAATCCACGTGAAATATCCTTCACCATTAAAACTATCTAATAAGTCATCTAAACTTGTCCATTGAAACTGCTAAATTTACATGCAGCAGCGAGAGCCATTCTCCTGGAGGATGGCTAAGACCATAGACGAGATCTAGGGCACCCAGTGCACTCCTGGGATATGTGGTCTGGGAAAAATATTGATAAAGACCCTAGGTTAGTAACCAGGGCCCCTGGTTTGTAACCAGGGTACCCATGCCTGGTGCATGGAAGTCTTGGTTTGTAACCAAGCAATTAAAGACCCTAGGTTTGTAACCAGGGCCCCTGGTTTGTAACCAGGGTACCCATGCCCGAGGCATGGAAGTCTTGGTTTGTAACCAAGCAGTTGAAGACCCTAGGTTTGTAACCAGGGCCCCTGGTTTGTAACCAGGGTAACCATGCCTAGGGCATGGAAGTCTTGGTTGTAACCAAGCAGTTGAAGACCCTAGGTTTGTAACCAGGGCCCCTGGTTTGTAACCAGGGTAACCATGCCATGGGCATGGGAGTCTTGGTTTGTAACCAAGCAGTTGAAGACCCTAGGTTTGTAACCATGGCCCCTGGTTTGTAACCAGGGTAACCATGCCATGGGCATGGGAGTCTTGGTTTGTAACCAAGCAGTTGAAGACCCTAGGTTTGTAACCAGGGCCCCTGGTTTGTAACCAGGGTAACCATGCCATGGGCATGGGAGTCTTGGT
>ML812411.1:200352-217376 GCA_009831015.1 Picea engelmannii
TACACTTCACTGTTGAAGATTATCTGATCTGTTTACATTTTGTTTATCATAATAAGCTTTGCATAGATCTACAGATTTGTTTATTGAGAATGACTAGGCAGAATTTAGATCTGGTTTCATAACTCAATTATATAGACCTACTGCTACATTCAGATCTGTTTCTTATTTTAGATCTGAGCTTATGTGATCAGAAATTGACATCGTTATATTAGGTTTATATTCATATGATCAGAGGTTGACGTTGTTATGTTAAGATCTAAGGTTGAATTCAAGTTAGGACAAAGGTTACTTGTATATGTGCATGGCTGTCCTTCACAGAGCTTCTTGCTAGATGTTCTAACTTGGTTTAAATGACAGATTTAAATTGTTTAAGTACTGAAAATTTTAAAAGAAATTACTGTGCTACAAAATTACCCTAAATCTAACATAAACCTATACTTCACTATAATCATGTTTCATGTTCCTAAATTGTTGTACATCCTTTGCCCAACATCCTTTATTGTTTCCAATGATGTATTGATCCATAGGATCTTTTAATGACTATGGTTGAGTTTTAATTTTGCATGCGTTAATTAACCATTTGAGAAAACTTAGTGAAAGAATGAGGAAAGAAGAGGAATTATGACAGCCATATCCACATTTTTAGATCTGAAATGAAATAATAGAAAGAAAACCATAACACACAGATTGATAAGGGAGTTCGACACAACTTTTCCTACATCTCCGGGCCTTTGCTTCTGTGCGGGAGGCTTCTTTATTTCTGTTCAAAAGCTCAAAAATACATTGATTCAATTCCAAATGGATGAAAGATTGATCTGGTCATGTTCTTCTATATCTCAAGAACCTTGCAAAGAAAATGGCACGCAAAACGAACATCCAAAGATCCCAGAAATGACCCGACAACATCTGCTCCTCAAAATCTTCCCTGCATAAAAATGGCTTTGGATTGGCTTCTCTTCAGCATAAATCTGCTCTGACTGCTTCCTCATGGCCTCAAATAGGCCTGGTTTATATAGATTTGAAGTTGGTTGCTCATCTCCAACTTCCTCCCAAAATTTGGGCTCCAAAAATGGCCAATATCTCCCAAAAATGACCAAAATCCACCAATATCAGGCTTATTAACAATAAAAAACCCAAAACTAAATCAAAAACCCACTTTTGAATTAAAAATAGGCATAAGCTCCAAGGCGTTGGCATGCACCCCATTATTCTCGGTCGTATGGGCTATGATGTGGCCAAGTACCAGCCCATAGGGCTGTGCGCTGGCCCATAACCCGAAACTCTTGGTCATATGGCAATATGGTATGGGACCGTGCCCTTAATTCATGCCCCAACTACTGGCTATAGCCCTGGTCATATGCACATATCCATTGGACCGCGCACTTAGGGTGCACCTACCCCAAGGTCCAGCTCCCAAATAAAAGGCGGAAAGGGTTCTAACATCACGTGATGGTGGTTATGGAAAACTGCCCACGCCCGCACCCCTTTACCTGTGGTCATAACATAATGTGTAACTATGGGCTGGGGCTTAGCACCAACCCCTTTCTACCCTCCATAATATATATACCAACTTATATAAATTAAATTGTATTTGTTTAAGCAAGTGGTACGTGGGCGCATTGGTGTTGGGTCATATGTGAAAACTCTTAGGCTTGGTGGTTGGTTGTGGGTTCAAAACCCATGACCACAAAACATTTTTGGAAATTACCATACACTGTCGACAAGGTGACTAGGTTCCACGTGGCTGTCCATGACTGGGCCAAGTGGCACCTCTCCATTTGATGAACTAATGCCACTTGTCAACCATTGACTGGTCTAGTTGCCTGCCACATGTCTGCCCTGTCAGCGAACCTGCCCAATCACCATCAGCTAGAGAGTACCACATCATCTCCTGCATAGTGAGCATGTTGATGTCATGCTATCATCAGCATTGACTTTTTGACCAGTTGACCTTTGACGTTTTACCTGTTTGGGCTTTCGAACAGAATTGGATATCTTTCGCATACAGAGCCCGTTTGATGAAGTAAATATACTGTCGGAATCAGGAAGACGAGACGGACGCAATGGCACTAGTTTCGTCGAATTATGAGCACTTTCATTTTTTATCATTTTTAAACCCTGTCAGGCTTCTGGATCTGATTTCGGATCACACCTCCCCATAGAAAGACCTTTTGGTCCCCAAAAGGTTATTGACCAGTCAACAAGCTCGGGATAGGCCACCTGGCTTGTCCTCTGTCTCTGAACTCTGTCTTGTGCACTTGTCTCATCAAGACCAACTATAACAAAATCATGACAACTGACAGTATATTGTTAGCCATTTGAACCCTGCTACATCTTACTGAAGACACTATCATCCATGTAGAAAACATTGCTAATGAAAGCATCAAAACGATGACTGCAAATGAACTGATATACTTGAGATATTTGCACGACATGATCTTATCTTGAAGCAACTTATGATTGATTTTCCATTCAACAACCATGTCTTGTTCTTGCTTAAGATCAATTACTTCATTTGAAACAATTATTAGTTTGTTTCTTTCTTGCACTGCCTTCTTTAATTGTTCCATTGTTTGAAGTGTTTTATTTTCTTTAACATGATGAGCATGAACCGCATAATCATGACCTGCTTTAGTGAATTGATATTGATTCTTTGTCCTATAGAAGATTGCCTTACGATCATATAAATATGGGCTACCTAAGATCATTCCACATTCTCTTAACGACACTACATCACATGTTACTTTGTCCACATACTTAGATGAAATTGCAAATTTGATTGTGCACTGCTTTGTTATGTGCGTCTGATGATGATTGCTTATCCATTTAAGTGTGTAAGGCTTATGATGAGTTTGTGTCTTTAATCCCAATTGCTTAAACAATTCTTCTGAGATTAGATTAGATTGATATCCACTGTCGATTAGTGTGTCTATCTTAGTGTGTCTATCTTAGTGTGTCACATGATTACCCTTATATGAAACAACTTGCTTCTACAATCAATGTCTTCACCAAATTTACCTGTCATACCAACCAATGAGATCTTTGACTCATCACCTGAATCCGATCCCAAGTCTGTGGGTTTTGATTTCATTGCCACTGTTTGCATTCCCTTCTTTTATTTGAACCACTTTGGCCTCTTCTCGGGATGAAACTACCAACATCTGTCCTCATCATGTCCCTCTTTCTTGCAATGCTTGCAAGAGGGTTTTCCTTCCTTCCTTGTCACTTCATTTGCATTCTTGCCATGCCTTTCCCTCTTGTCTTTTTTCTTTGAAGACGATGATTCCCCTGACACACCTGCTTTCCATACTTCAATACACGTAGCTTGAACAGAAACCTCATCAAGGTTAGTGGGTCCAAACATAAAAACAGTGTTTCTAATATGCGCAGGCAAACCTCCGATATACTTCATAAGAGTTTCTTGTGTTTGCAAAGGGATGTCTAACATTAATTCCATTTTTCGAAATCCATCGGTGTATTCTTGCACTGTTTGTCCTTTTCTTAGTTTTAAATATTTCCATTCAATTATTGCTTTTTCTTTATAACCCAAAGGATAGAATTGTTTCCTACGTGCAGAAATGAAACTCTTCCATGATGGAAATACATTACCCACATTTTGTGTTCCTTTTTGCAGCTTGTTTTGCCACCAGATAAGAGTTGTACCTGCAAGTCTCAAAGATGCCAACTTGATTTGTGTGGCCTCATCCTTGATCTGTTGCACACTGCAGTATACCTCCATCTACCTGATCCAATTATCAATTTTTTCTTCATTTACTTCACCATCATATATGGGCAACTCAAATTTTACATCAAGTTTCAACAATGACATTTCATGTTTATTCTTATGAACATTTTTCATCTCATTAGATTTAGAACTTGAACTTGAAGAAGAAGGAGAAGAAGGAGGTGTTGATGGAGGTGAAGGAGGAATCTGAGGATGGTCCTCTTCCTCTTCACCTTTTCCTTTTGAAGATCCACCCAAAACTGGTCTCTTTTGTTCCAGGTAATCCTCATACAAAACTTACACCATCTCCGACATAGCATGGAATGTTTTCCGGAACTCTTTCTCATCTTGAGAAATCCCTTCTTCCGATGCCATCTTCTCGCTGTGAGAAGCTCTTTTTCTCAATCCAATTAATGGATTCTCTACAACAAGATCACCTTCACCACACTGTATCTTTTCCCTGGTTTACATGAAAAACTCAAATCCAAACGTCAACTAGCTCTGATACCACTTGATCCGTAGGATCTTTTAATGACTATGGTTGAGTTTTAATTTTGCATGCGTTAATTAACCATTTGAGACAACTTAGTGAAAGAATGAGGAAAGAAGAGGAATTATGACAGCCATATACACATTTTCAGATCAGAAATGAAATAATAGACAGCAAACCATAACACGCAGATTGATAACGGAGTTCGACACAACTTTGCCTACGTCTCCGGGCCTTTGTTTATGTGGGGGAGGCTTCTTTATTTCTGTTCAAAAGCTCAAAAATACATTGATGCAATGCCAAATGGCTACAAGACTGATCTGGTCATGTTCTTCCAGATCTCAAGAACCCTGCAAAGAAAACGACACGCAAAACGGACGTCCGAAGCTCCCAGAAATGACCCAACAACGTCTACTCCTCAAAATATTCCCTGCATAAAAATGGCTTTGGCTTGGCTTCTCTTCAGCAAAACTCTGCTCTGACTGCTTCCTCATGGCCTCAAACAGGCCTGGTTTATATAGATTTGAAGTTGGTTGCTCATCTCCAACTTCCTCCCAAAATTTGGGCTCCAAAAATGCCCAATATCTCCCAAAAATGACCAAAATCCACCAATATCAGGCTTATTAACAATAAAAAACGCAAAACTAAATCAAAAACCCACTTTTGAATTAAAATTAGGCATAAGCCCATAGGCCTTGGTGCACGACCCCTTATTCTCGGTCGTATGGGCTATGATGTGGCCAAGCGCCAGCCCATAGGGCTGTGCGCTGGCCCATAACCCGAAACTCTTGGTCATATGGAAATATGGTATGGGAACGCACCTTTAATTCATGCCCCAACTGTTGGCTATAGCCCTAGTCATATGCACATATCCATTGGACTGTGCCCTTATGGTGCGCCTACCCCAAGGTTCCAGCTCCCAAATAAAAGGCGGAAAGGGTGCTAACATCGCGTGCTGGTGGTTATCGAAAACTACCCACGCCCGCGCCCCTTTACCTGTTGTCATAACATAATGTGTAACCATGGGCTGGGGCTTAGCCCCAGCCCCTTTCCGCCCTCCATAATATATATACCAACTTATATAAATTAAATTGTATTTGTTTAAACAAGTGGTATGTGGGCGCATTGGTGTTGGGTCATATGTGAAAACGCTTAGGCTTGGTGGTTGGTTGTGGGTTCAAAACCCATGACCACAAAACATTTTTGGAAATTACCATACACTGCCGATAAGGTGACTGGGTGCCACGTGGCTGCCCATGACTGGGCCACGTGGCACCTCTCCATTTGACGAACTAATGCCACTTGTCAACCATTAACTGGTCCAGTTGCCTGCCACATGTCTGCCCTGTCAGCCAACCTGCCCAATCACCATCAGCTAGAGAGTGCCACATCATCTCCTACACAGTCAACATGATGATGTCATGCTATCATCAACATTGACTTTTTGACCAGTTGACCTTTGACTTTTTACCTGTTTGGGCTTTCGAACATAATGCAATATCTTTCGCATACAGAGCCCATTTGACAAAGTAAATATACCGCCGGAATCAGGAAGATGAGACGGACGCAATGGCACTAGTTTCGTCGGATTCTGAGCACTTTCATTTTTTAGCATTTTTAAACCTTGTCAGGCTTCTAGATTCGATTTCGGATCATGTATATATAGCACATGGACTCATTTTCTTCATTATGAATCCTTCTAACAAAACATTCTTGGCCAATCAATTCAATTTGGAACAATTGAGTAGAATTGTGTTTATTGTGTGGAATGGTGTGGTTATTTTATTGATTTTTCTTATCTTTTATATTCTCATTTCATTTGATTGTTCTGAGTGTTATTCTTAAAATATTATATTTTTAATCATAAGTAAACATTGCATAATAGGAAATGAGATCCCATTATTTTATAGTAACTTGTAAGAGATATTATGAATGTCTATCTAGTGGAATATCCATGGAAGATTACAAATCATGATAGTAGTAAGGTACCTTTCTATTGGGATTTTCTGGGATATCGAAGGATCTAGAATTTGGAAAAAAGAAATAAGTCTCAAAACCTATCCATAGTGGATGACTATAGTAGAAATCAAAAGGATGGCTTAGAGGGGGCATTCACGAAACTAGAACCATAAGTTTTCCACACCACCCAAAATATGGTGATACTAATGTAAACTTTTAAGGGACTTCAAACTTTTCATCAAGTCTACTAGATCTAACTCAAATTTTGTCTCTAATGCAAAACTTGAAAATAAAAAAGAGACAAAAAAGGATATAGAAAAATTGTGATGAAGTTCCATCATCACATATTCACATTCTATATTGAAATTAAAAGTGGAAGTGGATATCAAACCCTATCAATACAATATTCATGGTATAAAGTTGAATTAATGAAACTGCAACTGCTACACGTATATTTTAGTGTGCATAACATAGGATAGGAATAGAATATATTATTTGACAAACTATATTTAGA
This sequence comes from Picea engelmannii, assembly GCA_009831015.1. NCBI lineage: Eukaryota > Viridiplantae > Streptophyta > Pinopsida > Pinales > Pinaceae > Picea > Picea engelmannii. Next base: position 207,040 of record ML812411.1, read on the forward strand.
TGGCCACATGCTAACATGGTTGAATACATGCAAAGAGACACTTAGACTATAGGGTGATATCTTAGATAGTCGGTTTTCATTAATGTCAACCATGGTCAACCCTATAAGAATCGCCAAAGAAATTTTGGAAGAATCTACAAGTGATGGGTGTATTTGAATAAGTCTCCAAAGTTGTCCCCTTATGGCATAGCTTTAGGCATGGTCGTCACAGGAAGATTCTTTGAATAATTCTACAAGAATCCTAGAGATGTGGTCATAAATCCTAAAGTTGCTTAAGGAAAAAGAGGATGATAGACGATAATAATGCATTCAAAACTCTCATAGATGGATAGTCCTCTTTATTTTGTTTTCAACTATAGGTGGTATACCATGTGGTTCCTCATGGTTGAAGATATATTCCCTCTTCAATATGGAAGCCCCAAAGTGTGGTTAAGAATCCCTAAATAATTGTAACAAGAAGTAACAAGTCTACCCCAAACTAATTAAAAGAAGAAACGTTGTTGCAAATAGGAAGTTACAAGTCTGCCCCATTGCAATAAATATTAAAATAAATATTAAGGATATTGTTTGTAAATTCAACCCCAATAGACTAATCATTAAAAAATATTTTAAATTTTATTTGGGTCAAGTCAGCCCTAAAAAGAGGCTGTCATAGCTAGTATAAATAATGTACCTAGGAGTTCATTTGTTACATTAACTCAAGTGAGTTTTATCTGATGTAACTTGGGATATCTGAGGTGAATTTCATAGGGAAGATGAAGTGAATAAGGGGGAAATTCCAAGGGAGGATGAAGTCTTGTGATGGTGTGTTCTAATGTATGTTATTTAAAGGCCATCTTACCATTTTCGCTATAACATTTGTTCTGGAATTCTTCAAATCAAAATTTGGAGGATATTGATAAGGCATATCAGAGTACCGGTAATAAAATTTCATCTTTTGGGTCTTTTTAGTTTTGGAGATACAATCTATGGAAGATAACATTTTTGACTAGTCATGAAACTAGTCTCAAACAAGTGTTCCAAGAAAACAAATCATACCTTCTTCATAGAGAATCCAAATTATATGAGACCAGTTGAACTGGAAATATTACAATCCATTGTATATTTTATGCAAGTTTTAGAACTAGATATTAAATATTCATCATGTGGCATGCTCTACAAGTTTTATCTCCAGAATAGGTCAGAATTCAGAAAGCTATGCCATTCTCTCTATAACTCCTTTTCAGGGAGTGAAAATTGGAAGAATTTCAGATAAGATATTGAATAATATTGCTTAAAAGTTTCATACCTTAATTCATTATAGGTACATAGTTATTCTTGTTGAAAGTTAGGGTTTGTTACTAATACAAAATCTAGTCTTGCAAGACTAAGGTAAAGTTTGATAAAGATTTTATTCTCTTGTTGGTGAAGTTGAGGAACATCTGCAGGTCTATGATCACATACACCAAGTTTATACATGACTAATGTGGAACAACATATTATAATATGGTAATGACAGGTTGATTACCAAGGACAATGATTATCAATGACATGTCGATTATCATTGACAGGTTGATTATTAGTGATAATGTTGGTGACAGACTGATTCTACACTTATATTTCAGGGTGGAATGAAGGGTCGAGGAAATGGGGTCATAGCCTCCTTCCATTTGGAGCTGAATAATATAGGGAGTTGGAGCTTCCTTTATGTTGGATCCTTTAAATCAGGGAGTTGTATCTTCCTTCCATTTGGAGATGGAGAATATAGGGAGTTGGAGCTTCCTTCAGGTTCCATCTTGTAAATCAAGGGGTTGGAGCCTTCTAGTTGGAGCTAGAGAATCCAGAGAGTTGTATATTCCTTCATATTTGATACTATAAATAAGGGGTTGGAGCATGATTCCAGTTGGTGTTGGAGAATTTGGAATATGGTGCTTCCTATGAAAGTAATCTTTGATATATAAGAAATAATTACGTGGATTTATCCCATTTAGGTCTCCATGTAAAATACTAGTGTGTTGTGTATCTATGTATGATGTAATGCATATTTTATGGTTATATGGTTATGATATGTTAAATGAAATCATAAGTGAATGAAATCATTAAAAAGTTAATTTTATGATTGAAATTGTTAAAAAGTGCTCAATATTGATTCACCTCCCCTCTCGGTATTGGTGAATATTACAAAACTTGGTACGAGAGAAGGTCATTAAAGAATCAATCTAGCCTTTGGAAAGTAGATAATGGATAATAGATAAACAAATAATGGAATATCGATATGTTATGGTCAGGTTGGTCAACATTATGAGATTTGGAATATAAGAATTAAAACATTTTTACACGAACAAGGATTTTATGTTTAGCAATCGATTTTATGTTTATAATACACCTCTTCAAAGAAACCAAATATTGCAGCCAATAAAGATTTGAAAAGAAAAAACAAAATAACATTGGATTTCATCCTAGAAGGATTACCTAATTTAGTAAAAGACAAAGTGGGACAATTTTCATCAGCCAAAGAGATTTGGTATAAACTACATAATCTCTAATATAAGGAAACTCATCTTATCATAGTGCCATAGAATATTGATCAAGATAAATAAGATACTGAGACAAAATGCAAATAAATATTCTCATCATGTCAGAAAGATCCAGAAGAATATTGTGAAGAAGGTGTAATGGATTTTGAGGCTGAATTAATCAATGCTTTAAGTGAGATAAGAAAATAAAGGAGGGAAAACAAGTCTCTCAAGGAAGAATTGATAAAGCTAAAGGAAGGTTCTGAAGAAGTCAAGCAGGTTGTCATAAATCTAAAAGATCAGTTGGAAGAACAAAAAGTGATTGAATAAAATCTCAAGGATCAGTTGAAAGAAAAACAATGTTTGGAAGACAGACCCATATCACAAACAAATGAAGCAAAGAAGAGAAACTATATCTTGACAAGTCATCTTCTGGAAAGAATTCAAGACTCAAAAAATCCTGAAGAAGAATTTCGTGAACAAAAAGGAAGCCTTGAAGAATAAATCATCTCCTTGAAGACCCAACTTGAAGAATCAAAGAGAGTGGAAGAAGTTATGAAGATACAATCGATAAATAAGGAAACATATTGTCATAAGCTTGAAGAAGAAGTCGTTAAATTAAGGGTTGAAGTTTACAAGATCAGTAAGAACTTGAAGAGCTATCCATATAATTTGTTTTCAAAGATCACCATTCAATAAAAACATGTATTGGATACACTTGTGAGACCTCATGTAAAGAATATGGAAATACTGATCCCAACAAGAAAGTCAAAGAGAGAGGAAACTTCACACAACCAGTAGTGAAAGTTGAAGAGAAGAATTCTAGGTTGCTAGCTAAGAAGAATGAATTAAAGGATAACAATTACGTAGAAATTCTCAAAGGAAGGAACCATGGACAAAAAGACTCAAAGAGAAATCAATATAAAACAAATGTTTTTCAAAGAAGACCTTCTACCTCTAGGTATCAAAGAAGCTCCAATCATTCTGAAAGAGAAAAATAAAGAGAAGATCGTGATCAACCAAGGAATGAACTTGAAGGAATACATCACAAGGAAGATCATTCACTCTCATGTATCAAGACTTATTTTATGATTATTGTTTTATTTTTAATAACTTTGTACATAAATATGTAGATTGTAGAGCTTATGGAAGAAATGTTCAAGAAATAAATGTTTATGTGTCCCCCTACAACATTGAATGTTACAAATGATAAAACTATGGACACATACCTCATGATTATGTAAACATGATGGATAGCTCCATCTAGAACAACAAGGTTTGGAGAAGAAAGAAAGAACAAAAAGAGCAGGAGAATGAAGTACTCTTAGAAATCATACTCTTAGGATTCACAGTAGTGAGAAATCATGATGAATATACATGTAAAGAGAAATATGTCAATGATGACTCCACATCCCAGTGACTTCATCATTTTTTCCAGGCCATCTGGCTTGGAGAATCCTAGTAAATATGTTCATGTTGAAGACGAGGGGGAGTATAGGCATCAACCATTGTGACCAAAGAACTATATTTCAAGCAATATGAAGTGTTTGTTTGTAGATTTTGGGAAGACATATTATGAATGATAGAGTGGTTGATTAAGAAGAATTTTTTCAAGAACACATCTCCATTCAAGTATTAAAAATTTAACTGGTAGTTACGAAGAATATCGTTGACACCTATGAGGAAGAGATTCATGATTGTATGGAATATTTCAAGATTTTATTCATAAAGGGACATATTCAGTACAAATTGTTTCATACATGTAGATCTTGATTTGCATGAAAATTGAGAAGCAGGAATATGTAGTGATCAATTACAGCAAAGTCGAAGAATCCTTCAAAATAATAAAGTGAAAGATGGGTCAACATTGTGTGTAGAAAATTCATGGATAGTTTCTTGAAACATGGAAATAAATGAACTCAAGAAATATGTGGTAGGTCTATAAGATAATAGTTGACATAAATCAGAGAAGGTACATAACACTAGATGAAATCATGAGCTCAGAAGGAATTACAGAAAGGAATATCTCATTCTAAAGCATAGGACTCATAAGTAAAGCGTATTGAAAGAGAAAACCATCATAAATATTTATAATTTCAAGAGAATACTATTGGTTGATTATGTTCTTGATGTCAGTTCAGTGAATATGAAAAGACTTAAAAACTTGCAGTCAACTAATGAAGGAATATTAACATGAATTTTTTTAATATACATCCCTAGATAACATTAAAAGGAAGCACCAATGGAAAAATATAACTGGAAGAGAGGAAATAAATCATCTATAAGAAGCCCCAAATTGATCCACACAACATCTTGCAAAAGAAGACAAGGGTGAGAAATCATCAGAGAAAATTACCCTTAATTTCAAAGAAGAGAAAGAACAAAAGAAAAAGATAAATATCAGAGCCATGAAGATAGGGGAGCGCATGAAGTTAGAGAGAGACTATTCAGAGAAGGTATAATGTCAGGGGATTAACTCATTGCTATTGATATAAAGATGGAGGAGGAAGATCAGAAGAGAAAGATAAGAAGCATGAACATATGGGGAGAAATCTCAAAGAGAGTTACCATTTTACAATTGATGTCAAAGGGGGAGAGAAACACTAGGAGAGAAAGATCGGGAGAATTGGTCATATGTGGAGTATGAGTGTTTCCATCAATTCCAAAGGGGGATATTGTTGGATAGTTGGTTCTCACTTATGTGAACCTTCGTCAACCTTAGAAGAATCTTCAAAGAAATTTCAGAAGTATCTAGAAGTGATAGGTGTATTTGAAGAAGTCTCCAAAGTGGTCCCCTTATGGTGTAGCTTTAAGAATAGCTCCAATGGGAATATGCTTTGAACAAGTATACAAGAATCCCAAAGATGTGGTCATGAAGCTCTAAGTTGTTTGAGTAAAAATATAATGATGGACTCTACTAATTCATTCTAAACTCTCATAGATGGATTGACCTTGTCATGTCCTTTCCAATGGTAGGTGGTATGCCTTGTGGTTCGTCATGGTCGAAGAGATATAACCTCTTGAATATGGAAGCACCAAAGTATGGTTAAGATGCCCTAAACAGTTGTAACAAGAAGTGACAAGTCAACCCCAAATTAATTGAAAGAAGAAAACTTTTTTTTAACAAGAAGTTACAAGTCGACCCCATTGCAATGAATATTAAAAGAAATATTAAGTATGTTGTTGGTAAAGTTGGCCCCAATGGAATAATCATTGAAAATCATTTTGAATTTTATTTGGGTCAAGTCGGCCCTAAAAAGAGGATGTCAAATCTAGTATAAATAAGAAACCTAGGAGTTCATTTTTTACATTAAATCAATTGATTTTTATCTGAGGTAACCAAGGATATCTTAGGCAAATTTCAAAAGGAAGATGAAGTGAAGAAGGGAGAAATTCAAAGGGAGTATGAATCCTTGTGATGATGTGTTCTAAGGTATGTTATTTAAAGCTCATCTTATCATTTCTGCTATATATTTTTTCTAGAATGATTCATATATCGAAAATTGGATTCTGTTGAGCTGACATATCAAGGTACCAGTCGTAAAAATTTCATATTTTGGATAGGGTTTTTGACTATTCTAGAAACAAGTTTGAAACATGTGTTCTAAGAAAAATAATCATAAATTATTCATAGAGGATCCAATTTTTGTGAGACTAATTGCATTGGAAAGAGTATATTCCTTATTATGTTGTTTGTGAGTTTCAAAACTAGATATCAAACATTTAGTGAGTGCATGATCTACAATTTAACTCTCAAGAATAGGCCATAATTCAACAAGGTGTGTCATGTTTTCTATAACTCCTTTTCAGGGACGATTCAAGGATTGAAACTAAGAGGAATTTTAGAGACGATATTGAATAATATTGGGTACATTTTCGTACCTTTATTCATTATAGATAAATATTTATTCTTATTGAAAGTTAGGGTTTGTGACTAATCCAAAAATTAGTCCCACGAGACTGAGGTAAATTTTGATGAAGATGTTATTTTATTATTGTAGAATATGAGGAAGGTCTATAGGTCTTTGATCACATACATGAGGTTTCTACATGACTAAAGTGACAGGGACAATGGTAGGTTGGATGTTTATTGTAGCACCCTCGACCACCCAGGTCAGGCCATGCTACTCCAAATAACACTCTGATACCATGTTGTAACGTTCCCAGCCACCAAACAGGTTGGTCAACCCTACCTAACGAATGTATATTTTAATTAGATTCTTTGATACACACACACACACACACATATATATGTGATGAAATTTTATATAAAAACAACATTTTTTTCATACACATATTCATGCAAAAGTGACAATAATACATACATGCAATAAACACAAACAATTTTGATAAAATTATAGCACATGTACAAGATACACATCATACAAGGAACATATATTTGGTACTTATATTTTAATAGATGACCACCAACTTCATGCAGAGCTTCCACAAATATCCCATCCTTAGATAACACTTCTCATTACGCTCAACAATAGGTCACCCCCGAGCTAGGACTAAAATCCACCTAGGGAAAAGGAATCCTAGACCTAGGTTGAGGTTACATGAACTACATAGTGAAACTAGAAGGATTCTCTCCAAGGAGCCTACTTACACCCACTTCTCATGGATTCCCATTCCCCACATGCCTGTCCCACCCAAAGAATATGCACCTCCGCTTATCCACAGTCCATCGACTGCTCCACTTCCCTTATAGGGCTTCATCAAAAGGTTGGATCAAGAATTCTGAAAGCTTTGTAGTTGGTGTTGGACTCCCTCCAGGAGAAATCACTTCCACAAAAAACTCTCTCACCTAGAGAGAGTTTCTCATAGACCTAAAAACCTACTTATTTAACCACGGTCCTGAAAACTCACGTCTTTAACCATAATAACCAAAATATGGTAAGGCAAGGGAACGACTCAACGAAATCACAGAGGATCACACTGGCAGAAATGGATCTAGCTGTGTGATTGTTCAGTGTTTGTGTGAACTACACAATGGGTGGCCAGAATGGTGAGGATGAACATGCGGGAAACTAAATGGCTAGACTGGTCAGAATGCTACGAGTGAGTAAGGAAAATGGTGAGAATGGTAGGTATCTAGAATCGTGAGAGAGCCAGAATGACGAGAGAGAACTCCTCAGGAAGGTGGCCAAAATGGTTTGTGAACCCCAACAATGGTGGGAATTCCCACTTAAATATGCATGTGTCCTGGGTGACAATTGTCTCTCTAGGAGCACGCTCCTCTCCACTTGGAGTTTGTTCCTCTCCTTAAAGGAACTTAGGATAACTGGGTTTATTTCCCCACATTAGTATTTTCAGTAAGATATTATAATATTCCCTTGGGTTAAACCCTCAAACTTATCCCCTTTTTCCTAGCCTTTTATCCCCATCCTTTTCCCTACCAAGTGGATCTTAGTCCCCTGTAATTCTTTCTTTGTGGTCGTTTTATAGACAAAGATGTATTTTATTAATGATCTACATAATTACATATACAAAAATCAAGCCCACTGGCCTTAGCGTCCAGGCTCTCTGACCTAGTAATACGTAAACCTACCAACTTATAATTACTTGTCTCACCATTCTACAAACATCATTACATTTCGGAAGGGCTCGACCTTGGGGTATTACAATACCGTCCCCTTATTTTTTCACTATCCTCAGTGTAATTCATTTACATAATATCAACAAGATTTTTAGAATCTTCAAAAAGATGTGGGTATTCTACCTGCATTGAATCTTCGTGCTCCCATGTTGCGTCCTTAGGACCGTTCCAGGTCCACTAGAATTTTACAGGCCATATGGATCGATTCCATAGTTTCTTGTTTTTATGGTCTAGTATACGCACCAGATGCACTTGATAAGTTCTTTCTTACTCCACCTGAATCACATTCAAATCAATAGCATGATTAGCATCATGTATATATTTCTGAAGCAATGAGACATGAAATACATTATGTATATACATATATGTAGGCAACACAAGCATATAAGCTGCTGGACCAATACTCTCTAGGATTTCAAACAACCCACAATATTTGGCTGCCAACTTGGAACAACTTCCCAACTTTAGGGAACTTCTGTTGGCTTTCACCTTCAAGAAAAAATGATCACCCACTTTAAATTCCCTATCAGTTATGTTCTTGTCAGCATAGATTTTCTTCCTATCTTGGGAAGCCTTCAAATTCTGTTTAATCTTCATCATTTTCTCTTCCATTTCCTTGAGCAACTTTGGCCCAGCCACTTCTCTATCAGCTAGGTTATCCCAAATTACTGAGGTGTTTCACTTTCTTCCATAAAGTGATTCAAACGGGCTGATCTTCAGTGATTTTCTATACCCATTGTTGTAGGTAAATTCTACCAAGTGCAGGTAGTCCTCCCATCTGTATGGTTTGTCCATCATGTACATCCTTATCATATATTCTATCACTTTATTTACTCTTTATGTTTGTCCATATGACTCAGGATGATAGGTTGTGCTGAAGTTTAGGTTCATTCTTAACCCCTTGAATAATCCTCTCCAAAAGTTTGAGGTAAACTTTGGGTCTCTATCAAACACAATTGTTTTGGGAATACCATGTAGTTGTGCTACCTCCCTCATATAAATGTCAACAATGTTGGTTTCCTTGTGAATAACCTTCATAGGAATGAAATGGGTGGCTTTATTAAGATTATCCACCACCACCATGATTGCATCATGTTGCTTTCTTGTTTTGGGAAATCCTGTGATGAAATCCATTATCTCACTTCCCACTTCCACTAAGGAATGGGTAATGGATGTAACAACCCAGTTAGGTGTCTATGCTCATCCTAAACCCTTTGACACTCTAAAAATTTAGCTATGTTTTCAACAATATCCCTCTTCATGCATGGCCAATAATATTGTCTCTTGACTACTAAAACTATTTTATGATATCCTAGGTGTCAAGCATAAGGCACATTATGCATTTTTTTAAAAATCACACTCCTCAATTCAGGATAATTGGGTACATAAACTATGTTTCTATACAAGATAATTCCATCAATTCCCAATTCATAATTTTCATCTTTCTGCTACATTTTACCTTGCTGCAATTTTTTTATCAATTCCATGTATTGCAAATCAACTTTTGTAGCCTCAAAAATTCTTCCCTTAATCTTCGTCTGATACATGATAATGGTTGTATCATGTCATTCATGCAATATTCAGAGGAGTGCATTAGTCACTTTGTTCTCCTTTCCTTTGATGTGCGTAATATCAAATTCATACTCATAGAGGAATTCCAACCATCTACTCTTCCTAACATTTAAGGTAGGATAATAAAACAAATATTTCGAACCGTTAGCGTATGTTCTCAGCTCAAACCTCTTTCCCATGAGGTAGTGACTCCACTTCTTCAAAACATTTGTAACATCCCGCTCTGGCGCACTGGGAACACTTATAATTTGAGGACACTTGCTTGCAAGTGATCTGGACTTTTCTGATGTTAAACCATTTGTTACACATCCAAATCACTCAACTGGATAAGTGTCGCACATACCTCTCACTTGTCGCAAGTGTCGCAACTTCTATACAACTTGTCGCAAAGGTCACAAATTGGTTATAAGAGTGTCGTAAATACTGTTGAATCATGTCACCGTAATGACGACGTCACAGAGACACTTAAAACACCTCATTTACTCAGTTTGAAGGAAGAAAGTTGGTCTACTGAAGTCAAACATATCTTGACACCTTAGAAAGCTTCAAAATCAAGGTTTTGGAAGGGGAACGCTCCTCCAACACTACCTGAGGAGCGCCGGCGCCCCTCCACCATGGCTGAGAAGCGTTATAACGCTTTTCCACCCCTTTGCAGGAGCGCTATCCAA
>ML812412.1:0-24228 GCA_009831015.1 Picea engelmannii
TTTCCATACAAACCATGGAAGTGTTCATCGCAATTTCTATGAACCATAGAAATCCTGTGACGAATTCACTACACAAAATACGATAGGTTTCGTCTCACTTGCAACGACCGGAACAAATCCTGCGACAAATTTTCCATACAAACCACAAAAGTGTTTGTCGCAAGTTCGGCGAACCATAGAAATACTGCGACGAATTTGCTATAAAAATAACAACAGTTTTCGTCTCACTTGTGACGACCGAAACAAATCCTACGATGAATTTTCTATACAAATCGCGATCATTTTCGTCTCAAGTGCGACGATCGGTACAATTTTTGCGACGAACTTGTTGTACAAACCACGAAAATTGTATAGTGATTTCATCGCTATATATACTGTGTTTGTCGTAAGTGCGACGAACTCTTCGAAAGTTATTTTTTCGCAATTTTTTGGCTTACTTTTCCTATATTGTCGAGTGTGCGACGATTTCCCTACTGTGTCGCTCTTTCAATGATTTCTTTACTTAGTCGTATTGGCGATGGTATTTATTTTTTTGTCGCAATTGTGACAATGTCCTTACTGTTTTCACTCTTGTGACGTTAATCAAGGTTCATCGCACATTCCACGTCACATGAAACGACATTTTGGAGACTCAAGATTCATCACAATATCCATGACATAACGTCACAAGAGCGTCGAAATAGCCGTCACAAAATGACCCAAATTTGCTAGTGTCATAGTGGCAGCACCCCATATCTGTTGTTGTCCTTCATTGGACTAGTACTTATATGAATTCAGTGATCATGGAAGATTATATTTTACTCCATTGTATACATATATCTTCAATTGATTTTGATACTAGACTCAACCGTGTCTTGTTCGTGATTATGATAGCCTATGGAATATGTCCACTTTGTATTTCCTATTGATGGCCATGAACAACTATTTGATATATATACACATAGATCTACAGTGTAATTCAGATTGGCAGCCATGTGTACAAAGTCATTATGGATTGTAATATTCTTATGAGTAACTATTACTTCCAGTTGTGTCTTCATTACTCCACTTTTGGTAATTATAATATATTTTGGCCATCATAGATACTCCTCTATCCTCACACATTAGGGAGCATTTGTTATAGCAAATTTTACCTCACTCCATGCATCTTTCTTGGATGGCATTCCATTTCCCTATGTAGACTTAAATTCCCCTTGGGTTCTGGTATACACCATGACCCTTCCTAGTAGGTTAGTATCCTCCTCCCAACTGATTCATAAAAGGTTGTAAGGGAATCATCACTAAGGAAGCCGCTTGCGAGGAGAAAACGACATGATATGGGTTACTCATGTGAGGATATATGTTTCCCCCAAATGAAGGAACTCCATGCAAGGGGTTTCCCATACTATAAAATTACATCCCTTTGGATGGAACAATAGAGGACAGAGGGGGGTTCTCCATAAGAAAAGTGTTCATAGGAATCAACATGATGGAAGAAGGATAGATGGAGGGTATGTAAGAAGTAGAAGGACCGCCCATTTGATCAATTTATCCTGGAAAAGTGAAGCTAGGATTGGGTCCAGAGGAAGGATGATTCTAACCTTCTACCATATGATTTGATTGAGGGATACGACCCCCACCAAATAAAAAGGGAGAATAAGGAGGCATTGTTCCCCCAGACATAAAACTAGGATTCACATAAGATGAAGAAACAGAGGATGACAAGTGCGGAGTCATGTCTGGCATACCAAAAGAGAAAGTATTAGAGGCCCAAGGCATTGACTGAGGACTGTGATTCAATGTACCACTCGAAAATAAAAAAGAATTCATCCCCATGGACTGAGCAGAGACCATGGGCTAGGTAGCACTAGGTGAGGGAGTCATATGGGCTCCACTAACCATAGCAGTCAAAACTCAATACACAATACAAAATCATAAGGACAACTAAAAATTAGAGAGAAAACTCCTAAATAAAGATAAAATCCAATGCACACAAACATGATATGATGGTTGAAAGGGACTTCCTGAACTAGAGTAGGTATTCCTCGCCCAAGAGGGACCTAAGATTCCACAACAATAGAGTGGAGGTGTCAGAATCAGTTATAAGGACCCTTGTAGGATTCATAGCACATTCAGTCAGATCCCTCCGGATAGAAAATCCTCCTTAAAGTATGTGTGTTGTCTGACCCTTATCTAACTCAGGGTACCTGTAGAATAACCCCTGCAAGTAACCTATGTGGCTACCTATGTAATGAAACTAAAGTCACCATGATATAACCAATGCTCAGGTGAGAAGCTACAAGTTGAATCCACCATATGGGAAGGGTAGAAAAGATCGAAATCTCGAAAGCATCACCTCTCACGGAGGTAAGGGAACTAGTGAGACCCCCAAATATGAATAAAACCATAGAAATATCTCTGATGTTAGGAAGGTATTAGATGGCTATCTCTGCAACCAACTTCGCGTGAACTCGTGCTTAAATCCGGTGTGAGTGGAGCCTCCTGAGTACACCAATTATATAATTGGTTTCACCACTCCCTATTTAGACACATACGTTCAATTTTATAGCCTTGGAGAAGGTTACTCAAAAAATCCTATTCCAAGACCCTAGCTCCTATACTTTTTTGTGTACCCTGAAAAATAAAATTGTTTCTAATCAATTTTAATTATTCTGCATTAATTTTAATGGATTCTTCTTACTCAATAGGTGCGATCGTGAAACTAATGGTATTATGACTCAACATATATAAAAATAAGAAAATATAAAAACACCGATAAGCACTAGTCTTGAATTTCAAAGAGATGTTATGCTTCTAAATGTTATTTCCACAATGTAATCTCTACAAGTTCAATGAAGTCCAATCTTTTCGAATATATCAAAATCAATGTGAAGTAACCAAAAGTGCAAATGCCATAAGTAAAATGAAATAAAGTAAATATTTTTGTATTTTCGATATAATAAAAAGAAAATGAAAGGACTGAATAAAAACCTCACATGCAGGCCCTACTGCAAGAAAAAAGAGACAAGCCAATGAGGATACCAAGAAGCAACTACTCAGAATAGTATGCAAGCACAAAAAATGGGAAAAATGACAAGAAAAGACTTCGCCCAAATATTCAACAATAAAACTGCTTCCTATCACTCTGTAGGCACTTAACAGTGAGAATAAGGACCCAAGAAGTCTCAACAACTAGTAAAACTCACCCAGCAAACACCAAACACATCCAAAAAGACTTAAGATATGGTGTACGTGACTGTACAGGGAACATACGCGTATCTACGCTCCCTAAAGATAGAGATCTCGCATATGTATGCAATTGTCAAGGGAAAACCTGCGTATGCCAAAAATTATACTTCCAGGGAAAGGGTTAAGCCAAGAAACTAAGATGCAAGGAAAAATACAAGTTGTCAAGAAACATGAGACACAGAAACTCAGGAAAATAGAGAGAAAATCAAGGATAAAAAACACCCAATAGCCCAAAAAGGAGATATTCCCTAGTGGATTCACCAATTTTGTTACGAGGAAAATCTCTCTATGGCTAGGGGAAACCAAAACAGACGAAATGACACCCAGAAAACAACTCTAATCTCAAATATCCTATATAAATGAAATTCTAACAAGAGAAGGATAGAATCCTACCTCGTCTGGAGATTCGAAGAAGACCATCGTTGAGCACATGACCTAAAACTTTATACCGGCAACTTGTCCTCAACAACCTAGATACAAAAGCATGTGGTGATGATATATAATGTTAGCATATAAATTAACATAATCTAATAGCATACATAACAAATACTCCCATGGAAATTAATTCAAATATTTTCAAGTTATCAATTGGATGAGAAAAGAGTATTTATATTAATGTAATCAACATAAGTACATAGGTGACAAACTTCTATAATGACACATCAGAATCGAGAAACTAAGTCCCTCCAACTAGGCCTCCACCACTTCAATCCTCCACAAAGTCAAGCTCACGAGTAGGAGTCAATGAAGTTCTCCATCACAAGGTAAGAAGATCTTGGGTGTTGAACACAAGAAGTTCAAACTTTCAAGGACAAAGGGATGCAGACTCAATATGAAGTGAAATTTCTCTAGAGTATCTTTGCTCTCAATGTTGAATTTTTTTTAAGGCTTGGATATGGCTCAATTTATAGCCTCCAAATGGAGTTGAAGGGTCAAATCAGAGCATTTCCAGTATATGGAAGTTCAAGGATCATGGATCACGTGACATGGCATGGAAACCCAACATATTTTTTTATTTTTTAGCACCAAAACTGATGTACCAGGGTTGTAGTGGAGCAATCTGTGTATACGTGCATTGTCTAACTGGTAGGTGGTGTATATGTACAAAAATATGTATTTTTAGCTCTGGAGTGAAAAATGGGAATTTAAGTCTGTAGAGGGAAATCGAAGGCCATCCAAGCAAGATGCATGGAGTGAGGAAAAAATTGTTATAACAAACCCACAGAAGGGGTTTATATATTTACTTGGAGATCAAGAACCGCATGGCCTTTCCCGAAGAAGCTCATGTAATCACTCTTTTCAATTACCACCAAGATCGATAAATAAAATATAATAATAAAAAAAAGACTTAGCCCCTTTAGCCTCCCCCCCCTCTCTCGTGGAATCATATCCCCCTATAACTCTTTTCCTTTTTCCGTCTTACAGTCGGCGATGTATTTTATTATTAATAATGATCAATGTATTACATTTCCTAGGAACTCTAGCCTCTTTTAATTGTTTATGCACTCTGACCTTTCATCTAATAACAAAAATACATTATTAATATGGGGACTCAAAAATGAAGCATTACATAGAAAATGTTGAGTTCATTCCAAGGGTATTGAGTGCATTACCAATGTATAATGGGATGAAAAATAAAGAATACATATATGAAACATTAAAATATGTTGGCATGTTGACTAAGGAATTTAGTTTGAGGCCCAATTAACCAAGGAGGAAGAAGAGAATGGTATAGGCACCACACGTGTTGAAGAGTTCAGGCAAGACAAAATTGGGTGAGGTTGACCAGAAGAGGAAGTAGATGTTAAACATTTAAAGTTAGTATGATATATGGCTAGAAATGTAAAGGTACCAAGTGGGACTTGGATGGAAAGTGCTCAAAAAAGTGGCTAATAATGCACAATGATCAAAGTAAGAGCACACAAGACTATAAGAATCTAATGAGAATTAAGAAAAACAAAGGGAGATAGAAATACTTAAAGAGGTTAATGCAATTTCTATAACATCAATTATGATATGGCCAGTAGGACAATCACATATAGTACAAGAAACTAGAATGCATATGCACCCATGGGCATGTTGAGAATGAATTCTTGGTGCATATAGATATGCATTACTTCATGTGAAAATGTTTGAACATGTTGTATACTAAGAGTAGTATATTGTTATATATGATAGTTGAATGTGGCTAATGATAATTTTTTTGCCTAGGAAGGAGTTTATTGTATGTCTAAAGTGTTGATGATTTTGTTTCATATGATAGCTATCTATATGAAGAAAATATTGGAATGGTAAAATGTTGAAGAAGAGGTTTATAAATAAATCTTGTGATATTTTACAAGATACCAACTAATCAGGTAGCATCAAATAAATTAATGATTGCCATGCAGGTATGATTTTATTGTGCTTATGATGCAAAAATGTTAAAGGAAATTTAGGTAAGAATTCTCTTGGTTTGAATTTAAATAAAGTGGCATTATTGTGTGATTTGAATGCATTCATGGGAATGATATACCATTTGGTGTGGTAAAGGTTGAAGGCCTAGGATATTTATAAATGTTGTTTAACTTTTGAATGTGCTCATATGAAATTATAGTGTATCGGGATTGTGTTGACTATGAGATAATAACCACATCAAGTCAGGAGATATAATATTGTTACATAAGTGAATGTTATCATAATTATCCATGTGTGAGGCCATAATTTGGTTGGATATGGAAATGATATAATGCTACACAAGTCTCCAATGGTATTCCTACTTATAATTTATGTTTTTCCAACACTGAATAGCACTAAAGGATTATATTCTTGGTGTTGTGTTTGAGAGAGGAGATTGTGAGAGAAAGAAGAGGAAGTTACAGCAGGTGTGTTGTAGTTTGTATCCCTTCATTTGTTGGATAATAAAAAGGAAGGACCTGACAAATTTCTCTGGTGGGTGTAGCCTGCACTAGGTGAACCACATATATATGTGTCTATTGTATTGTGTATCTTTTGTGTTTTATTTTCGCATTTGTTTTTATTTTATTTATCTTCAATCCCATTTTTCTAACAATTGGTATCAGAGCGAAAGGTAACTCACAGGAAAAGATGGTTCCTGGTTCAATTGGGAGCAATGGAGGAAGATGGAAAGTTTAGTGTCGAGAAATTTAACGGCCAAAACTACCAGTTATGGAAGATACAGATGGAAGATTAATTATATCATAAGGATCTATTCCTACCATTGGGTGGAATAGAAAAGAAGTCGACAACCATGAAGGACGAAGAATGGGAGGTTCTTGACAGCAAGTCACTAGGAACAATACGACTGAGCCTGGAAGCGTCGGTGGCTTTCAATATTTTGAAAGAAAAGACAATGAAGTAGTTTATGGATGCATTGGCTAAACTATATGAAAAACCATCGTCATCCAATAAGGTATTGCTAATGAAGAGATTATTTAATATGAAGATGTCAGAAGGTGGGTCTATTGAATATCATTTAAATGAATTTAATACGGTTACTAATCAACTAATTTATGTAAAAGTGGACTTTGATGATGAGGTCAGGGCTCTTATAATCTTGTGCTCATTTCCAGAAAGTTGGAATGGCTTGGTCATGGATATAAGTAACTATGTCTCTGGTTCAAACAATATAAAATTTGATGATGTTGTTGGTGTTATCCTTAGTGAGGAAATGCAACAAAAAATCAGAGGTGAGACATCAAATAATGTGTTAAACATGGAGAACAGGGGAAGACAAAAGGATAGAGGAAAGGGCTTAGGGATACAAGAGAATTCTAGGAAGGGTGGATCCAAATCTAGACTCGGAAAGATAGAGTGTTGGAATTATGGAAAGAAAGGACATCTGAAGAAAGATTGCAGAGCTTCAAAGAAACAAAGAGATGGACAAGCAAAAGAAAAATCATGAATCAAATATAACATGTGATATGTTACAAGATGCTTTGATTCTTTCTATAGATAATATTTTTTATTCTTGGGCAGTAGATTCAGGGGATTCATTTCATGCCACACCCCATAGGAAACATTTTCTAGATTATGTTCAAGGTGATTTTGTACAAGTTCATTTGGGTGATGATGCACCATGAAAAATTGTTGGAATGGGAAAGGTAAAAATAAAGCAAAGGAATGGAAGTCAATGGTTGTTGAAAGAAGTAAGACATATTCCATATCTAAGGAAAAATATAATTTCAATAGGGCAGTTGGAAAGTGAAGGTTGTATATCTATATTTACAGATAAGGTGTGGAAGGTCACCAAAGGATCATTGGTGATAGAAAAAGGAGAGAAGGTAGGTACATTGTATTTATGTACTAGTAATATTGACTCTTCTATCTCTTTAGCTTCTACAGGAGTGTATAAAACACTGTGGAATCATAGGCTTGTACACATGAGTGAGAAGGGGATGTAGATACTTCACAAAATAAATTTGTTGCCAGATATTAAACAAATTGATTTGGATTTCTGTGAGCATTGTGTTTATAGAAAACAAAAGACAGTGATATTTCTCAGAGTCGGAAAAGAAAAAAAGAGTGAAAGGTTAGAGATTGTGCATACAAATGTATGGGTACCGGCTCATGTATCATCTCCTGGTGTCTCTCGTTATTATGTTACTTTTATTGATGATGCAACTAGAAAATCTTGGGTTTATTGCATTCGACAAAAATTATATGTTTTTGATACTTTTAAGAAATGGAAAGATTTGGTTGAGAATGAGATAGGAAAAAGGTTGAAGTGTCTCAAATCAGATAATGGAGGTGAATATTGAAGCAAGGAGTTTGATGATTACTGTTCATACTATGGGATTCGTAGAGAGAAGACAGTTCCAAGAACACCACAAGAAAATGGTGTGTCGAAAAGGATGAACAAGACAATCATGGAGCATGCAAGGAGTATGAGATTACATGTTGGTTATAGGGATATGTTGATTCGGATATGGTAGGTGATAAATATAGAAAGAGGAGCACCATGGGGTATGTTTTTATTCTAGTTGGAATAACAGTAAGTTGGATTTAAAAACTGCAAAAGGTTGTTTCTATTTCAACAACAGAGGAAGAGTATGTTGTTGCTACAGAGGCTAGTAAAGAGATGATTTGGTTACAGCGGTTTATGGAGGAATTGGGAAAGAAGAAAGAGAATATAAGGTTGTATTGTGATAGTGAGAGTGTCATTCATCATGCAAAGAACTCATCCTTCCATTTGAATACTAAGAATATACTACTCAGGTACCATTTCATACGATTCGTCTTGGAAGATGGACATTTGAAGTTAGAAAAGATACACACTAGCCAGAATCCTGCAGACATGATAACAAAGGGAGGAACCAGGGAGAAGCTGAGTTCCTGCTCATTTTCAGTTGGTCTTCAAGCATGAAGGTGAATATGAGAAATTTTCCAGGTTGAATAAGTATCATAGTCCACCAGATACAACAGCGGTGGAGTTGTTGAGATCAGCCTCCAAGTGGGAGATTGTTGGTTGTGGAGCCTGATTGTCTTCCTGATTCAAAGGTTTTTTTTTCAGTTGTGTTTATACCCCATGAATACTTTACACCCTGGAAAAATGTACACCCCTCCACGTGGCAGATTTGTAGGGGGGGATATCCCCCTGCGGGGCCCGGGGGCAAACAGGCCCCTAGAAACCCTCTAATGGTAGAATTTATGTTAGGATTTTTTTCCCTAGAAGGAAACCCTATTTTATGAGGGAAATGTATTGCGGCTATGTATCATTGTGAATATTGTATTATGAGAGAGGAGACTATGAGAGAAAGAAGAGGAAGTTACAATGGGTGTGTTGTAGGTTGTATCCCTTCATTTGTTGGATAATATAAAGGAAGGACTTGGAAAACTTCTCTGGTGGAGATAGCCCACACTAGGTGAACCACGTATATTTGTGTCTTTATTGTATTGTGTATATTTTGTGTTTTATTTCCGCATTTTTTTTTATTTTATTGCTCTGCGATCCTATTTTTCCAACAATTCCTACTTATAATTTATGTTTGGATTGCAATTGTTTTTCCAACATTGAAGGGCACTAAAGGATTATATTCTTAGTGTTGTGTTTGGGTTGAAAAGGAAGGTAGTCAAATGGTCAAACAAGTAATAGGGAAGTGTATGGATGATGTGTTGAGGTGTTGGCTAGACCTTCCAATTCACCATGGTGGAATGCATGACCTAGAAATACGGTATTCCGAAATCAATGCAACAATGCATTGACTAGGTATGCATGAATAAATTATAAAAGTGTGCAAGTATTGGAACTACATACATGCATGTTGGTGTGTGTATGTGTGTGTGTGTGGTTGAAATCATTTTGAATGCATTATATGAATGCATGCATATGTTATATTCCATTGAAACGATTATTCTGACAGTTTGACTAATGAAATTGTTGCTAACTTATGAAGTTGAGAACATTCCAGGAGTTATTAGATAATGAAATGAAAGAGTTGCATGATAAAGTAGTCACATGAGGATGGACTACATGAAAGCTATGTCAAGGGAATGGAGTTATGAAAAATAATGATAACTAAAAGAAGGAAAATATCAAGAGGAAGGCCAATGTGATGACATTAGACCCTATCATTTACATGAATTTTTGGGTAATGACTACCAATGGATGCCTAGTAGTAATTTATCACTCTCCTTTCACGTGAACACCTTAGAAAATGATGGATTTCCCAAGGGAATGTGTAGCAGAGAAGGGGATGCATGAGCCTGGAGGGTGACTATAGCAAGGAAGAGGCAACTTAAGAATGTATGTGGCTGGAATAATGAGGGTGTGTCTGAGGTTGAATTCTTTCTCATGGAAACCTTGTGAAGAATATAAACAACCATATAGACAAGCATTAAATACTTATTTTTGAATACATGTTTAAGTGGATTTGAGAACTCCTATAAATGATATAATTTTTGTATGAAAATAGCCATAACGTGTATGTTTTCTTGGTGGCTATTATAGGAACAATGGAAGAACAAAGATATGGATTGAGTACTTAGAAACAAGAACACTAAGAGATGGTGTATTCCAAAGGAAAAAGGAATGCAATAACAACTACAACTAAAAGTAATTAGAGCTCAATATAAGAAGAGAAGAGGATATTATAGTCTAGAGGATGCTAAATGAGAGCATGAGGATGCCATTTAGAAGGAGCACCCACAATTTTTTGCATATTTTGGAGAAATCTGATTGTACATTTTGTATATAATGCACTGAGGAAAGTGAAAAAATAAGGGGAAAGGGAATGTAATACCCCCAATTTGACCCCCATGTTATAATTGAATATTACATATATTTGTATAGGCTGGTCAGCCGGTGTGGTTTTTGGGTCAGAGTACCTATGTATATATGTTTTGGGCTAGAGTGTCTATGTGATATTAGGTCAGAAATCCTATATTTTGAAAGTCTAGTGAGCCTATAATTGTACTTTGTAATCACACTCTAATATATTAATAAAATACATCACAACTACAAACCAAGCCAAAAAAAAGTGTATGGGGGGATAGGACTCCATGAGAGGGAAAGGGACTAATCCAAATATATTAAGTTGATCCTAAGTATTATTTCATGATTATATCCTAAAGCTATTAAGGGGTGGAACAAGTTCCAAGTGGTGGGAAGGTGGCTACATTGGTACCACTTGTCAAGTTTAAGACATGCATGTATAATCTTTTTTTTCAATGGAAAATGGATGATTATGACCATTATATCATCCATATCAAGATCCATTGAGACCCTAAGACTTGAGTACCTTGAGGATTCTAGGTCAATCATGTGTGATTACTGGGAAAAATTATCCTTGGATTTCTTTGGGGAAGGTTGGAGCCCTAGAGGGATTGCAAAGCAAAGAAGGCGATAAACTTCCTTAGGATGTGAAATCCAAGGAGGATGAGAGTTTGTTGGTTGGAGTTGTTGATGGATTTTGGTACCTTTGCCTAGTTTAAACCCACTACTAACTGTGAGACTGTATTTTTCCTAGAGAGAGTGCCTTTTCCCTGGTGGAGTCATATCCCCAGCTCATGGGTGACTAGTTTTTGAGAGAGATAGAACAATAATGTCTATGGTTGGGTGGAACATTTGAGGTCTACATCCAATTGGTGGTTTATCAAAAGATAAGTGGCTCCATTATATCCTCTATTGGTGGTTGATTAGGGAACTATATCCTATATTTTATCCCTTATTGGTATCCACTCATATTGGCCACCTTGTCAACAATTGGTTTCCTCCAAGTATTTTTCTTGAGTAGGGTCCAATACAAGATAACTTCTCCCCATATGTGACTAATCAATGACACATCTTCCTTTTATTTCTCTTACTTCATACATTGTTCTTGGTGGTCGCATCTCATAGACTACAAATATGGAATCTCTTCCTCAACCATATTTTCTATGTCTCCTTCCTCTCATATCTCATCTCTCTCCTTCACCAATTGTTTCCTAGCTTTTTTAGTTATCTCCTCTTTTCATCCCTATTTTTGTCCTAGCATCGGAACATTCTCTCTTCCCTCCTCTCACATTTTCTTTCTTTTTATCCTTCCTAATAATATGTAACATAGATCCATTTCTTCATTCAATGTCATGTGAGATAGAAAATGGAAATGAAAAAAAAAACATAATATTTCTAAGTTTAATTCATCAATTAGAGGTAAAATTGCATAGGTCCTAATTTCTAGAAACAAACTCAATAAATCATTTGACACAATATAAGCTATAGGGGTTGGGACTGTAAAATTATGGTCCTGGAGAAGCTATTATTTTAGTAAAACCAAGGAACTAAAGTGAACTATAAAATCTTAGTACTAGACCTCACTAGATCGCTTTACAGATTTTGAAACTCAAATAATACCTATAGAGAGAGAGAAGGAGAATAAGAGAAGATAAAAGAGGAATCAATGTTGTATATCCCTTCAAGAAACCAATTTCTCAAGATTTCAGTAGCATAATGGTAAAAAAATCCCAATGATCCCCAATTTTTCATCATTGCAACTTCTTCTTTTATAGATTCTTCCTTCTTTGACTTCTTCTTTTATAGACTCTTCCTTCTCCATAGTAAATGTTGGAAAATCCCATATTTTCACAAATACTTGGTAGTTTAATCCTTGATTTTCAAGGTGTGGTTGGGATTTTCAAGTTGAATCTTTAATCCACATTATTGAAGCCAAAGAATCCATACTGGGAGGCAACACAAAAATGGTTACCCACCCGCTTCTATCCCTTTTTTTATTTAATACTATGCCCCTCGAGCACCAATATATTGGTCCTAATTGTCTTGATGCAGGTTTTTAAGAGTGGTAGTAGGTTGCCCACAAATGTTTCATTTATCTCATTTGGCTTGTGGTTTCTACCCACCATCACCTTGTTGGTGAAACTTGTGATCCCACTTTCTTGTCACGAATTGTAGTATTGATGCAACATAGTGGTGGATTGATGGTAGAAAGCGTGAATCTTTTTAACAGAGGATTCAATGGAGACCCTATAATGTACCTGATACCCTCTATGCACTTTAAGTATATGGGGTACTCTTTTAACCACCCAAATTCACACTCATTTTTTCTCTAATATCATATATCATTGTTATATTATTAACTAATTACCATATGCAAACATGAAAATACAAGTTTATGCAAAATACCATTCAATTATCCATGATACCATAATTACAAATGCAATCAGAATTGAAACAAATGGGAAATTAATTCAAACAATGACATAAACCCTAATAATTCAACACAAAATTCACATGTACATTCATGAACACTTATATATAGAGAGAAATGTTCCATCAATTGGCTACAAAAGAGGAATGTTTCACTCAACCATAGGCTCTGTGAGGCACTGGTTCTCTCTGCAACAAAGCCCACCCTTGAGTTGAGGTTATGAATTCACAAGGATGAACCCTTCCTATGGTTGGCTCTAATTCACCTCTCATAACTAAATTCCTGGGATCACAATTAATAATTACACTTACATCAATCCTGATCCATATCCCTCTTCCCCATAAGCCCTCACAACCCTAGGAATGGGATCCCCTTCTTTTCTCAGCAGTCCCTCGGGCTATCCTACTCCCCTCCAGAGATCTACCATAGGTTGGGAAATAAATCTCACTATGATATTCTAGCGATTATCAATTGTAGAAAATTTATTAATGATAGTGATTATCATCCATACAACCACAATTCTCACATAATTTGTGGTTTCATCTTCCCATAATTCGATTGCAGTATTTCATGGAAATTCACTCAAGAATAAGTCTTCAGATTTCCCCTAAACAAATGATAGTTCATAGGGAAATTCGAACCCTGATAGTTCAGACTCTCTATTAATTCAAATGACACCCCCAAACATTCAAGATTTTCTTCTCAAACTCTTCAACTAAATGATTTTTTTTTTCATCGCAAAAGTATATAACTTAAATTTGCATGGAATGAAGGGGCCACATATCCTTACAGAGATCCACGTACCTCCTTCATGCACTAACCATAAAGGATTAATTAAAATAGTGATTAATTAGTAATCAAGGGAAGTAATTATGTTACAAGGACTTTAGGTTAAGTCACTTACAATATCCTTCCCTTATCCTACTCAATCCCCCTTAACTTTGTTGGGTTGTTATATTCTTTGCAGTGAAATTCTAGATGAGGTGGATCAACTGGGAAAGAAAGTTGAAGGTCGAAGTGATCGACCGGGAAAAGTTGAAGTCAAATTAATCGACAACAAGTCAAAGAGGTCAGCTAACAATAGTTTGTCAGGAGGTCATGTGGAAACTGAATGAAGACTAAATGGAGATCGATTGGTAGTTGATTGGTAATCCGATTGGTAGTCTACTATAACAAAATCCAAAAACTCAATGGACTTGTAGCCAATGACATGCATGGATATGTAACCATTTTTGGGCACCTTTATTTAGTGTTCTTCCTACTGTAAAGTCTATAAATAAGGTGTGTTGTAATTTTATTATGTTAGGATGTTGGATGCAGTAGTTGATCTTCATGCTTATCTTTAGTAGAAGGTTGTTGGTCGTGCAGATGTAAGTCGAATTAGATGTAGAGTTTTTCTTGTGTAAAGAAATAGGGTATGATGTCGATTGTGTCTTAGGTGTAAACCAAGGTTAGACATGTAACCTTTTGTTTTAGATGAATAAGACAACAAGAGATAAATATGCTCAAGAAATGTTGGTTTTCCCATTTGTGTTTCCAGGGTAAAATATCTAGGTATTGTGTGATTTCCTTGCCATTTATTTTCTATCTTAAGTATATCTTCCTCTCTTATATTAGGTTTAGCATGTAATTATATATTCCTATCATGTGGTATCAGAACTTAGTTTGAATCTCTTGGATCTTGGTTAAACCCTAGGTCTAGTAAGAGTCGTAAGTAAGAGATATTTAAAGTTGTGCTTAAAATAATGGAAAGTATCCTGAGGATAGAGATCAAAAAATTCAATGGCCAGATATTTTAGATTTGGAAGGCTAAAATTGAATATCTTCTTGTAGATCGAGAAGAATGGGAAGCAATCTATCTAGGTACCATTCTGACAGGTATGTTGGGGGAATAATGGGAGAAACTCGAAAGAAGGGCAAGGAGTACGATTCAACTTTGTCTTGTAGATTCAGTGTTGTTGAATGTCTCAGGTGAAGACTCGGCCAAGAAATTGTGGGACAAGTTGGGGATCTTGTACCACTCGAAATACTTGGTAAATAAGTTGTTCCTTATAAAGAAACTATATCTTCTGAGGATGAGTGATGTTGATTCGATAACTGAGCATTTTAATGTGTTCAACACTGTAATAATTCAGTTATTTTCTATATTTATCAAAATCACTAAGGAGGAGAAATGTATTATCCTATTATGTTCTTTTCCATAATCTCGGGATAACTTAGTTGTGGCTATAGGGCATAATTCAACCACATTAGTGCTAGAAAATGTGGTTTCATATCTACTATCAGAATAAATTATATGAAATAACATCGAAGGATCGACCAAAGATGATTTAATGGTGAGAGTTTGTGTTAACAAAGATAAAGGAAAATCCTCTGGTAGAAAGTCTAAGTCGAAGGGTATATCTAAATCCCTTGTTCAGTGAACGATAAGATGCTAGAAATGTGGTAAATATGAGAATTATAAAATGGACTGCAAGTCGAAGGAAATGGAATTCAGTACAAGATATAATGAGAAGCAGTTGACTTAGAGAAAGATTATTCCATATAAAGGAGGTGATATGTATCTTGCATCAACCAGTACACAGTCGGATCAAGATGTTTGGTTCATCGACTTGGGAGCATCATATCATATGACACCTCATAGAGAATGGTTCTACAAATATGATATATATCAAGGAGGGGATGTGATCTTGGGGGATGAATCGATAACCAAAAATGTTGGACAAGGAATATTCCTATTGATACTGCATGATGGGAGGATCATAACCCTTCCATTTGTGCTACATATTATGGGTTTGGAAAGAAACCTAATATCTATCAACAAGATGAATGATGTAGGAACTCACACTCTATTTCAGAAGGTTATCTAAAAAATGGTCAGGGATGTGATTAGATGCAAAAAAAAAATTGTTCCTGAAGTCAACTCAACTCGACTCATCTAAGGCTAAGTAAATTCAAATCGAATAGAAAAGTATTCTTCGAGTCGACCTGACCATGTTATGGCATGAGAGGATGGAACACAATGGATAAAAATGATTTCAAGCTATGTGAATTAAAGGTATGGTCTAAGATTTTCCTAAATGTAATTTAGAAGTCAATTTTTGTGAACATTGCATATGTGGAAAACAAAGTCAGGTGTTGTCCCTATCTAGAGTGACAAGGGAAAATCAGATTCTAGAATTGGTTCATAGTGATGTGTTTGGCCCTATAACAATTCCTTTTGTTGGCACAGGGGCAAATCTAGGATTCAATGCTTAACAATGCACCAAAAAAACCTCGACTACTGCCCCTTTCGGCAACACCTATGAAGCAGGTGAAGCCTCACCCGATGTAGAAGCAGGGGGGGTTACAGGATGTAGGTGTCTATAACCAGGATGGGACACAGATCTGTGATAAGAGCGCTTCCCAAAATATTTTTTTAACGCTTAGGAAGTGAATATGCATTAGTTTATTAACCTCATTAACACCATGGAGTATAATCAAAGATAGATAAGTGGAGTAACAACAAGTGATTATGCACCTTGATCACTTACCACTGTGAGTTAATTCTAGCATTCATTTACCCTTTAACATAAGTAAGTACTTAAGAAACAAAATATATATTCATTACAAATCCTAATCAAAGAACTAAGCAAATGCATAATAGAAATGACACTGCACAAAGAAAACCATGAGACACCAGATATATGTGGTTCACCCGAGGGTGGGGCTACATCCACAAACCGCTTCACCTCTTTATTATTCACCAAAATCTTACATCTAATCACTCTTGTTCACTAAGACACAAAGTCAAACTTCGCACAAGACATGATATCTATGCACTAAGCACTAGTTCCTCCTTCTTTACCTTCCAAAAATAGGTCAAATGCATAGAGCCAAAATCTCTTATCACATCACTTAGCACCTTCTACAAAATCACAGTCGAGCACAAAGCCTCAACCACATACATTCCTTCTCATGCAACACTACTTCTCACACAGAGATTCCTACTTCTACAATACATTCCCCTATATTTATACTTACAATAAGGCCTAAACATGGGGGAAAATGATGGGTCGACATCCCATAAACCAGTTACAAAACCCTAGAGGACCCCTTACTGGGTCCACATAACCCTCAAAATAGGTTATATCCATGATCTAAGCTCTGCCTGGGCACTCCTACTTCGACCAGCGTGTCGAAGTCCAAAAGTGGGCTAAAACCTCCAAAACTGACCAAAATTTCCCCAAAACTCGGTCGAGGGCCAACAGGCCCCCAACACTCACCTGTGACTCATCCCCAGTCACTCAGGTCCGGACAATGCTTCTTCAAACTCCTCAAGCTTAACTTGATCTGCCTTGACTTGCTTCCTCGCCTGAGCCTCCTGCTCAGCGAGATCCTGTATTGTTTGTGTTGTAACAGGCCCTTCCAGGAGTTGTTCTACTGCTGCAACTACTTGATCTAACTGTGAACCCTGGATATCGATATCCTCGAACACCTTACAAGCTTCGTCCTACACAGGTTGTATCTTTTATGTTACTTCCATCACCTTACCCTGGAGGGAAGTTATCTATTATTGTATTGTGCATTGCGCCTGGGATCTCTTCATCCTTTCTACTACTGTGAGCAACTTCATCTACACCTGCAATGAAAATGCTTGTTGTTGTACCTCCTCTAACTCAGCCTCTAGCTTCTTGTAGATTTTCCAACTGATATTTTTATTGAGCTTTCTTGCCTTCTTTCTTGTTATCTAAGTCTCTTTAACTGTTTTTGGAATCCTCTTTCCATTCTTATTCTTATCTTCCCCCAACGTAGTGGCTTCGCACTGTTGAGGTACCCTCAAAGGTTATGAAGTTAATATCCCTTTTCTTAACACTTCCTGATTGGGCACACTTCTCTCTTGGATAGATAGGTCCTTCAATCCTTCTTGCATTCTTTCAACCTTGATAGCTAATTATTTTTCTTTCTGTCCCTCCTGTGATGTTACTTTGCTCTGTTTCTTCAACTTATCCTCTCATTATTCTCTTAGTTGTTCTATTTTCCTAGCTATGAAATCCATTAATTATTTTTTTTTCTTTTATGTAGCTTCTTCCTCTACTTTCCTTCTGATCTGGTCCTTCTCAATCCAAGTCTTACCTAACAAAAGTGGGAAAGGTGCATTGTCCTCAACAAACCTAATGACTTCAAATTCTTCTTCAGTCGATGTTCCATGAATAATAATAGGTACAATAGTTACTCTTCCACATAAAGTTATCATCTTGCCCTTAAACAAGCCTATCCTTCCTAAAGAAGTTACCACAGTAGGCTTTCCCAAAACTTTCCAAGTTTCTTCTATCATAATATTCACTTGTGTTTCTTCATCCAAGACTATACAGTCTATGTCGAAGTCTTTTATTCTTGCACTTATGTGTTGTTTTGCTTTCAGGATTTCTAGTAAACTAACATCTTTATGAACATCCATCATTTCTTCCAACTGTAATAACATAGTCTGAACTTCCTCTGACCTTTTCTCTTTATGACTTTCTAATGTACCCTTAGTCTCTTGACTCTTTTCATAATTTTATTTTCTTATGTACATGCCTTCAACTTTAGCAGTAATTCTTGGACAATCCTCAACCTCATGACCAACAACCTTACAACAAATACAAATAGGGCCTACCCCAAGGAATTCCTTAGCAATATGTCCTGACCTTCTGCAATTATAACACAAATTCAATCGTATTTTTCTCTTAAATGTTCCCCAATCTTTTTTGTACTATTCACTTCCCCTAGTATCATAGTGCTAGACCTACAATCTGCAAAAATTCTTTCTAGGTTCCTGCATCCACTTATTAGTCCAAAAACTCTTTCTATACATAGGAATAACATATATTTCTTCATTTCCATTAAATTTACTCAAATCAACTCTTTCTTTCACTTGCGCCTAGCCCTTAGACTAGGACAAAGACTATTAAACATACTTAAATTCATGCTTTCGAAACAAATATTTTCACTTATCTTTCTCTTACCAAAGCACAAAGCTTGCCTCTTTTAGAATCTTACCTATTTTCTTTAGAATAGCTTACTTTCTTGGCACAAAGCTTCGCAAGTCAAGTAGATTATTGTGCACTTCAACAATAGACCTACGCACAGAGGTTTTCTTTTTCTTTACTTCAGTTCCCAGCAATCACAGTTTTAGGTCCTAGCAACAGAACCATTTGTTGGCACAGGGGCAGTCCCAGGGTTCAACGCTTAACAACACACCAAAAAACCCCGACTATCGGCCCTTTCAACAACACCTGCGAAGCAGGCAAAGTCTCACCCAAGGTAGAAGCAGGGGGGGTTACAAGACGCAGGTGTCTGTAACTAGGCTGGGACACAGATCTATGATAAGAGCACTTCGCAGAATATTTTGTTAACGCTTAGGAAGTGAACATGGATTAGTTTATTAATCTCATTAATATTGTGGAGCATAATCAAATACAGATAAGTGCAGTAACAACAAGTGATTATGCACCCTGAGCACTTAGCATTGTGAGTTAATTCTAGCATCCATTTACCCTTTAACATAAGTAAGTACTTAAGAAAAAAAATATATATTCATTACACATCCTAATCAAAGAACTAAGAAAATGCATAACATAAATGACACTACACAAAGAAAACCATGAGACACCAAATATATGTGGTTCACCCCATGGTGGAGCTACATCCACAAACCGCTTTGTCTCTTTATTATTCGCCAAAATCTTACATCCAGTCACTCCTATGCACTAAGCCATAGATTCGAACTTCGCACAAGACATGATATCTACGCACTAAGCACTAGATCCTCCTTCTTTACCTTCCAAAAATAGGTCAAATGCATAGAGCCAAAATATCGTATCACAACATTTAGCACCTTCTACAAAATCACATTCGAGCACAAAGCCTCGACCACATACATTCCTTCGCATGCAACACTACTTCTCACACAAAGATTCTTACTTATACAATACATTCCCCTTTGTTTATACTTACAATAAGGCCTAAACATGGCGAAAACCCATAGGTCGACATCCCATAAACCCATTACAAAACCCTAGAGGACCCCTTACTGGGTCCACATAACCCTCAAAATAGGTGAGATATGCGATCTCAGCTCCGCCTAGGCGCTCCTACTTCGACCAGCGTGTCAAAGTCCAAAAGTGGGCCAAAACCTCCAAAACTGACCAAAGTTTCCCCAAAACTTGGTCGAGGGCCAACACCTTCACTTGGTGGATCCCTGTATTATGTCTCCTTCATAGATTATTTCTCCAAATATACATGGATGTATTTTATAAGAAAGAATTCATGGATTTTCAATAAATTCAAAGTGTTTAAATCTCTTGTTGAAAATCAGACAAATAAGAAGATCAAGGTGTTGAGGAATGACAATGGTGGTGAATTCTATGGAAATGATTTTGAGAAGTTCTACAAGAAATGTGGCATAGAATGTCAAAATACCACACCATATACCCCACATCAATATGTATTTGTTGAGATAATGAAAAGAATATTGATGGACAAGGCAAGAAGCATGCTTAGTGGTGCTGGGCTCGCACAAGAATTCTAGGAAGAGGCAGTCGACATAGCAAAATATCTGGTGAATATGTTTCCTTCATCTACACTAGTCAACACAACTCCACATGAGGTGTGTTTTAGAAATAATACTTCACTTTCACATCTCAAATCATTTGGTTGTGATGCATTTGTGCATGTTCCCAAGGAAAAGAGGAGCAAGCTGGAAAATAATGTAGTCAAGTGTATTTTAATTGGATACAAAGACGGATGAAAGGATATAAGCTTTTGGATCCTGCATCAAGGAAAATATTGTACAATAGAGATGTGGTCTTTAGAGAAGTTATATGTAAGTTTGAGCCTAAAGTGGTTCAAATAGATAAAAATCTAGAGAAGGTGAGGTTTGAGATGAGGAACGAGGAAGATGATTTAGATGAGAAGAATGAATCAAATAAAGAGGTGGAACAACTGACCCCATTTGTAAGGAGGTATGAATGAGTAATAAAACCAATCGAAAGGTATAGTCCACCTGACTTCCATTCTGCATTTGTGTTAATTTCCACTAAAAAGGAGCCCAAGTCGGTCAAGGAGGTAGTTGACTCAACAGAGAGTAAACTCTAGAAGGATGCCATGGTAGAAGAGATGGAATCCTTGTATAAGAATGAGACATGGCATTTAGTTGAATTACCTTTTGGAATAAATCTTTTCAATAGAAAGTGGGTATTCAAAAAAAAGATGAATGAGGTAGGTCATGTCAATAAACTCAAAGCTCTATTGGTAGTGAAAGGATGTTCCCATGTCAAAAGAGTTGACTTTGGTGAGATTTTTTCCTTTGTTGTAAAACTAACTTCATCTCTGGCTGCAACATTTTATCTTGAAATAGATCAAATGGATGTAAAGACAATGTTCCTACATGGGTCCCTGGAAGAAGAAATCTACTTGAAACAACCCAAAGGATTTGTAGTAAAGGGAAAGGAAGATCTAGTGTGCAAGTTGAAGAGATCCCTTTATGGTCTAAAGAAATCACCAAGGATGTGGTACCAAAAGTTCGACACATATATCCTTAGTTTGGGATTTTTTAGAAGCAAAATCAACCACTTTGTATATTCCAAGGAAGAAGGTGGGTGTTTCATATATGTAGCATTATATGTCGATGACATGTTGTTGATCAGAAACAACATGGATGAAATTAAAGAGGTGAAGGAGAATATATCCTCCAAGTTTGACATGAAGGATGTTGATGAAATGAACTTCATTTTGGGAATGAATATCAAGAGCAATCGGGAAGTTAGAAAGATTTGGTTGAACCAATTTCAACATGCAGGATTGAAAAATTGTAAAGGTGCCAATTCTTGTGGGAGCAAGGCTAATTGTTGAACAGTGTCCAAAGACACAGGAAGAAATAGAGGATATGGCACCAGTTCCCTATGCAAGTGTTGTTGGTATTATAATGTATGTGATGGTTTTCACTTGACCATACATTTCCCATGAAGTGGGAGTATTGAGTAGATACATGTCGACACCTAGAAAAGATAATTGGATAGTTTTTGAGAGAGTATTCAGGTATTTGTGTGGAAAAACATCTTATGTTATAAGTTACCAAGGGAAACCTGAAGCTGAAAGGAAAGTAGATGTACATAGCTTTGTTGACGTTAACTGGGTTGGATATCTGAATCGACAAAGGTCGACTAGTGGATATGTGTTCAATATTTTCAGTGGAGTAATCAGTTGGATGAGTAAGCGACAGGTGGTCGTAGCCTTATCAAAAATAGAAGTTGAATACATGGAATCCACTCATGGACGCAAAGAAGCATTATGGTTGCAACAGTTGTGTTTAGTAATCGGGTTTGAGCATAGAGCTATGGAGATAAATTGTGACATTTAAAGAACAATATTTCCTGAAAAGAACCTAGCTTATCATTCCAAGACTAAGCATATTTATGTACAATACTATTTCGTAAGAGACACGGTGGAAAGCAACAAAGTGTTGCTAGAGAAAGTAGACACATTGGAAAACATAACAGACTCTTTGACCAAGTCGATGAGTGTTGTGAAGTTCTCTTGGAGCAGAGAGGAAATGGGAATTTTTTCCCCAGGTCTGTGAACAAAAGTTCAAGAAACTCCTAGTTTAGAAAATAAGACAACAAGTGGGAGAATGTTGGGTTGTTATATTCTTTGCAGTGAAATTCTAGTCGAGGTGGATTGACTGGGAGAGAAAGTCGAAGGTCGAAGTGATCAATAAGGAAAAGTCAAAGTCAAAGTAATCAACATCAATTCGAAGAGGTAAGATGACAATAGATTTTTAGGAGGTCGTATGTAAACTGACTAAAGACCCAATGGAGTTTGACTGGTAATCTAACGGATATTCAACTGTAACAAAATCCCAAAATTAACGGGATTTGTAGCCAATGATGTGCATGGATCTGTAAATTTTTTTGGCACCTTTATTTAGGGGTTTTCCTACTGTAAAGCCTATAAATAAGGTGTGTTGTAATTTTATTATGTTAGGATGTTGGATGTAGTAGTTTATCTTCATGCTTATATTTATGAAAAGTTTGTTGGTCATGTAGATGTAAGCCAAATTGGTTGTAGAGTTGTTCTTGTTTAAATTAAGAGGGTATGTTTTCAATTGCGTCTTAGGTGTAGACCACAGTTAGACATGTAGACTTTTTTTCTGAATGAAAAAGACAACAAGAGAGAAAGACTCTCAAGGAATGTTGGTTTTCCCGTTTGGGGTTCGAGGGTAAAATGTTTGTGTAATGTGTGATTGCTTTTCTATTTATTTTCTAGCTTAAATATGTCTTCCTCTCTTCTATTAGGTTTAGTGTGGAATTATATCTTCCTAACAATATTTCCCATCTCATGGAGTCATATCCCCCCATTATTTTTTCATTCTCTTATGCAGCTCGTGATGTATTTTTAATTATCATTCAATGTGTGATATTACATAGTACAGCGTTCAACTTTTATTCATTCATAATATACATACATAATACTAAATTGAGGGTCCAAACTAGGGTATGACAACCCATTTGCAAAATATTTAGAAGGTCCATGTGGCAAGCTCTCATTGGCTGCAAATATTGTGTGGTGGGACTCCTTGGGTGAATATTTGGATGGGGACATGTGGCGGGATGGAATTGTTGTAGGAGGAATCTAGAATCCTAACTAAATATATGTTATCAATGGATACCTTTGATTCCTTGGGATTGAATCTCCCGCTGATTAAAATTGGGCCATTGAATTGGATCGAAAAAGAAGATATAAGTCATTTGTAGCATCCCCTAGCCTCTCCTTTCTATTTTCCTAGATTACCTATGAAATAATTTGGACTATTGATTCAATAATGTGGGAGGATCCTTACTCATTGATATGATTCTATGGGGGGCATCATGGTTTTCATTCTAATCTATTGGGAGAAATCCTAACCATTTGTGGCACCTTATATTTTTGGCCCTTCCCTTTCCTTATACCTCCCAGAAGCCCTTATGAGCCTTCAGACTTTATTGGCAAGAAAAATCTTAAATGTTCACTATGCTCCATGGTATTTCTTTTCTAATTCCCTATATCCAACACATAATCCTTTTGAGTCGTTGATTGGATCTTATAGGGATGATCTAGGTCGTTTTTCGAAAATCAGGGACCCTTTACTACATCAACTATCCTAACCACTGCAAAACCATATGATTTTTTTATCAGTTCTTTCCAAGGGTAATTTGGGCCATTCATGGTGATAGGAAATACATTACTCTACCAACAATCTCAACCCTGTGAGTGATTCTAGGTTGTATATCCATTATTTTGGATAAAATATCATACATTTATGGTACATTGAAAACTCATCTTTGTGCCCACCAAC